>JAOEGT010007608.1:0-11121 GCA_025447795.1 Speoplatyrhinus poulsoni
TGTGTGTGTGTGTGTGTGGGGGGGGGGGGTAAATGAGTTGAGCAATCGACAGCCTTTGGTTCAAAGTAGGTACGACATAAGGATCTAAGCTAAGCTTTCCTCTGTGGTTATACAGAGAATGTACTTTTCTTTTTATTTGGTGTCCTCTCTAGACCTTTGTCTGTTTGCTCCCATGAGCCGAAGTAGGAGGTTCACTCAAACAACACTAAAGACTGCGAAAGAGTAAGAGGGCAATGACAACAACATGATTATATATCTCCTTTTTGTTTCTTTAATGCAATTTAGAGCCACAAGGTTAGAGCAGACATTCAAAGCTGCCTGGAGCCATGCAGAATCCATTTTTTAACATGTCATTCTGTGTCACTTTTGTTTGCGTCAATGGTGGATAGGTGGGACTTTTGCAGTATTATGTGATAGATGACATGGACACATCAGTTTAGTCTGTTAGATTTGTATGTTACATTTCATTTAAGGTGTCTTTCTTCATTTTTTTTGTTTTGTTTTTGTATCTTATTTGAATTGTTTTCCTTTGTTTGGATACAGCACTCACTGAGACGGCCGTATGTCCTTTGCTTCTTAACGATTAGTCTTTAGTCTAGCTCCTTGGTTAAAGTGTGCCAAGAGATTTTGCAGTCGCACTGTACCAACAGAAAACAACCTGTTGGTACAGGTTCAAAAGGTGAACAGGATCTGCCATGGAATCATGTTGGGTATGGAGTGTTTCAGTGGGTTTTTAGATTTGTAGTTTCCTGTCTAGCACATATGTTACAGTGTGTGCCACCAGCACACCTTTCACTATACACTATATTTATGGGGAGGAAGTGTTAAACTTCAAATGAACAAAGTATTTCTTTAGAAATTTCAAAGGGCTTTGTACTCATATAGATGATGAGGAATGTTTTTAGTTTTTTACCCAGCCCTCTTTCCTGTTGAAAATGGTTTACATTGTATGTTTACACAACCCTTTACCCATCATTACAATCACATCCTTGTTCCAAACTGCATCTTTGCAGACGTACTGAAACATCCCTAAAGCTTTCTCCCCTACCAGTGTAGCTAGCATATATATATGCCTCTACACAGGCTAACTCACCTAACCCACATGAACTATACTGAACTCCTTAAAGCGTCCATCACCAATGATTTCTTTATTTGAATGGGCCTTCGGGTGTTAGAGAAATGCAACTTGGCCAGCACTTTTTTTTTTTAAATCTTCTATCTAGGTATTATAGCCAGTGGGGAGTGACAGGAATAGTCCCGAAGTTGGAACCGTCTTATTGGAGCAAGTTCATTAACCTGTGGATGAATGACTGAATAAGCCAAAGAGCATGTATGTGTACTTTTTCTCTTTTTTACACTATCAATTAAAAACAGCCAATCCCCTAGGCTACTGTGTAAATAGCTCATGCTCTGTGTGACTGCCAGCGCATACTGGTGCACTAAACTAGATTCTTTTTATACTTGATGTACAGTAAGTCTCTTGATGAGAATGTGAAAGACCTCTGAATTACTTGAGTGAAATGGTAATTAATTGTTCACAATATAACAGCAGCACCCTAGTGCAAAATGACAAATCCCAATGATCTAATGAAATGGCACAAAGTGAATGCATTTAAACGATAATAGAGTTGTATGGTACTGTACCACATGGACCCATTTTAACTGGGATATGACTCAATTTTCTTTATGGAAGGGTAGTTAAATGTGTGCCTACAGGAAAATCGAGACTTAAAGGCCTGCAGTCTAAGCATCTAAATAATTGTTACAGGAGCCAACACTAGAGGGGGTTACAGTGTGAAAGAAGAAAGTTAAGGTGTAGAGGTACCGGTACATGCAGGGATGAGGCATCTTTGCCACTAGCTACATGTAGTGTGAGTACAGAATGAAAAGTGAGTATTGTGGAGGACCATACCAGTTATATAAATAACTACACCTGAAAAGCGTGTGCAAACAGTCTTGAATACAGTTTATTTTCTTTTGATGTGTTACCATTTCTCTTGAGAAATAACTGAATGTCTAAAAAAAAAAAAAGGTTTTGTTAATTAAGTTTACTTTTAAATGTACAGCGTGTAGTCAAAATAATAGAAACATGTCTACATTAAAAGATTTCCAACAGCGGAAGTCTGGTGCTGGATTCATAATGGCTTTGGCATATTTTCGTGGCTTTTATTTAGTCTTTTTATTCTTTTTTTTATTAACATGGTCAATGCTAATGAATACGTCCGTAACATGTATGAATTATCCTTAGAACTCCAATGTCATTGTGGAGTATCTAGAGGATTGATGAGGCAATTTCATCCTGGAACTGCATTCTAGGATAAAGCCCCTGTTAGCAGTGCAGTCTGTTACTTTGCCATGCCTTCAAAAGTAAGAAATTGAAGTGCAAAGCCACGACACTGCTTTTCTGTGGTGAAAACATGTTTCCATTCATTTGACCACACAGTTTTCTAAGTTAGCCTTGACTATCTGACGGAAGTTGCTTGTTTCCAAGTTGTCACAGGAGGGGTCCACAATTGAGTTGGTGTGAATGGGTGTGGTCACTGGGGGGGGGATTATCTGGTCATTATGCAATGAGTTTGTGGTCAGCGAGGAAACACCCAGGCATGAATCTTAATGTCCCCTTTGTTCTACTGCCCTCTTTTGGCCAAGTGTTACCATTTTAAGAATGCCAGCCAGCTTTGTTTAAATCAGACGATGACAGTGATGTATAATGTAGATTTCCTATAACTTTGACCTTCACCCTGCACCCGGCTGTGTGTGTGTGTGTCTACCTGTGTCACGACTGGGATCAGCACTATGACCTCCTATCTGAGTGAGGTGCTCCCAGGCATAAGACTGAGAACCAATAAACACTCTGCCCATTTTTTTTTTTTTTACTCCAGTTGTGTGTTTTTCGCGATTGTGTGTTGATTTTTGTATGTAGTTTGTCACTAAGGATGTCAAAGATGAGGTTGAGTGGATGGCTGTGTAACATGCGATCAGCGAACTATGGGAATGACAAAATGGTTTCCATTCGTTCTTTGCAGTTTAATAAAAAAAAAAAAAATTCAGTCTGATTTAATTAATTAGTTTAAATAATTCGTGGAGTAGCCTACTGATCTCAAAGTCTTGCTGGTGTGACTTGCATCGACATTCACAAGGTAGCACCGCCACCTGGTGCCTAAACTGTGATACTACCGAAGTCAACCGAGGAGGGTATTCATTTGGAAGCGGACATGCCAGGCTAAGGAAACAACCGAAGGAAAAGGAGCTTTCAAAGGAGATGGAGAAAAATTACAAAACATTTGATTTTAAAATGCGGCTCATCCCACAACCTTGACATTACACGACTTTGCAGATATTCTGAGCATTTGTGAGCACCCGTGAACGGGTGATCAAAAGGTAAGTCCGTTTGCAAGGCAGCCAGTAAACATCAAGACGACGCAGCTAGCTTGCTATCGGCTAACCTGTACAGTACAGCAAGGTGTACGGTGGGTTTACAAGCTGAGGCTACCGGTAGCTGCTACTGTGGACGACAAGACTAATAGCCACATATCTAGATATAGTCAAATAAAAAAAGAATTCGAGCGTTCATTTGTAAAATATGTCAAGACTTGCGTTGAGAATCAAATCATGAAAGCCCAATTGTGTGTGAAGGCATTGCGTGCGTGGCCAATCCGCTCTGTTACGGCTGGGGTGTGCTGACTTCCTTGGTTATGTCACAATTGGTTGATTGTAAGTGGGCATTTTCAACAATGTAGCTAGTTTGATTTTACTACTTAGCTTCGCGTCACTTTATCTCACAGTTGGACGTGACATCAAATTGCAACCTCCCTGCAGTATCTCGATCGTAGAAAAATGTAGTACTAGTAGTACTTTAATGTTTTTTCCCTATCAGTCATCATAGCCAGGAATCAGTTGTTATTGGTGAGCCCAATTTCCCCCAAGTAGCCAATTATTAGAAAATCATGAGCTGACCCACATATCGTTGTATTGTATGATTGGGCTGTATGCTTTGTTGTACATTTACTTCTCTTTTTATTTTCCAATTTTAATTAAAAAAAAACCGACAAAGTGACTAGTCCACAATATTATTTACAAATTGTTTTTACTTCTGAAGAGCTGAATGCTGCTCCAAATTATGTGTCAATATTATTTTAATGCTATACTCTACACCACCTAGTATTATCAGATATCATGGAACTATTAATCACAGATGTGCATGTGTGGCGCCAGACACAAACCAGGCTATGCCTCTATGATGTAGTTAGTTATATATGCTGGGCAGGCTGTGCTGCAGTTCTGGGTCATTGTCTGCCCTGAAGGGAAATGTGGAAAGAGGGGCAGCAAATCAATGTGTTTTAATTTGACACACACACACACTTGTCATCACTGCATCCTTTCTGCTGTCTGCTTACTTTCCCCATCGCTGTTGTTTTTCCTATTGACTCCCTTCAAGTGGGAGCTCTTGTCAGGGCTCCCGTCCTTCAGAAGTGTGTGTGAGCCATGCGCCAGGGGTGAGGAGGGCTTGCGGCAGCGGTCGCGCGCACTGTAAAGGTGGGGGGGAGAGTTCAGGCCCGGTTTCTGTGGAAATGAAGCTCAAACAGCGCATCGTGGTGCTGTGTGCTGTTCTCCTCCTCCTGGGCCTTGCCAAGATCTTCTTGCTGGATGGCGGGGAGGGCTCCGCGGCCAGTCGGCGAGACCTCCGAGCATTTCGCAAGGTTAGCGCAACAGTGAGCAGGGTGTTCTGCAGGTATACAAATCCAGTATCAATAATAATAATAACAAACTTCATTTAAATATCACCTTTCAAAGAGGTCTTGCAGCTGAAAGTGCAATTAATAAAGCACTAAAGGGTCAAATGAATGAGAAACAAGATATTGCATACGATATAGTATTTGCTAAAACTGATCAACTAGGCCTGCTCGCTGTGTATGGATGATACGTACTTTTGTTTGCTTGTTGTGTTGCCAGATGGAAGCTGGTCTCCCCCTGTCTCGTGGAGCTCGCCTCACCCACACTCTCCAGTCTCCCTGGGAGATTGCAGGCCAGTGGGTGGGCCCCAGAGAAGTGTACCCAGAGGAGACCCCTGAATTGGCTGCGGTGCTCACCTCCCTCAGCACAGCCAGGATAGAGAGGGCCGACGTAGGCTACAAGGGCACCCAGCTGAAAGCTTTGCTGGTGCTGGATGGAGGACAGAAGGTGGTTTTCAAACCGAAGAGGTCAGATATGACATCATTATGCGTTCACAGAATCAGTTGATCAAAGTACATTAGCAGGCTGAAGACAGTCTTTTTGCCTCCATAACCCAGGTACAGCAGAGATTACGTGGTGGATGGGGAGCCGTACGCAGGCTATGACAGACATAACGCAGAGGTGGCTGCTTTTCACCTGGACAGGTATGGTGTGCTGCTTATCACGAAGAGAAGATTAGCTTCTTTTCTTTGTGCACTGCAAAGCTGAGTTGAGCACGTCTTTTTTTCCCCCTTAAATGGCTTTGCGGCCGTTAGAGAAACAACGCTGACTTGGTTTCAAACACGAGGGCACAAGCAACTCCTCCCACACCTAAAAACTTGAGCTTACTGATAGCTTTTGTGTTGCTTGCTTTGTTTATTTATTTATGTATGTATTTTTTGGGGGGGGCTATACACAGTGACAGCAAACATTTTAACTGCTCTTGTGCCGGAAGTAAGTTTCCCATTCTTTCAAAATAATGACCCAAAACATACAGCCAAGGCCACTGCTGCATTTCTAAGGAGGAACAGGGTGAATGTGATTAAGTGACCAAGTCACCTGACCTCAACACAATAGAACACCTATGGGGAGTTTATGAAAAAACGGTTGAGCATCATTCCCCATCCAGCTAATGTTCACTTAGAAATAGGTACAAATCTAAATTTTCAACAGGGGTGTACTCATTTATGCTGAGTACTGTGTGTGTGTGTGTATCCATTTATATCCTGCAAAGTGTATATTTTATTATTTTTATATATATATATATATAAAATAATAAAATATACACACACTTTGCAGGATATAAATCACTTCCATTAACAGCAAGTTTCGAATTTTAAGCGACAAATGATATTTTCGATATCAGGATGGTACCGCAAACATAGCCAGCTCCAACATTCAGAGACGTTGCTGTTACATTTTAGGATTGTGGGTACTTTAGTAGTTCTCCATGACATTGCAAATAAATCATGTTTTTCTTAAAACAAGGTTGATATCAAACAGATTTGTGACTTCTACAGGAGCATATACCATTGCATCACAATCTCGTAACTGGTTGGCTTGGTTCCGATCTTAAAACTCTCTTCGGAGGATTTAGGATTAAGGATTTTACGAAAAGTCAATAGAGAAAATGAATGGGAAATGTACTTCCAGCACCACCACCACTATTAGACAAAGTGTGGTATTGTCCCTTTAACTATACAACAATGTTCTCTGCTGCAGGATATTGGGGTTCAGGAGAGCTCCTCTAGTGGTTGGGAGGTTTGTCAACCTGCGAACTGAAATCAAACCTGTCGCCACCGATCAGCTCTTGAGTACTTTTCTTATGCAGGGTTGGTACCTCTCTCTGTCTTGCTCTCTCACTGTGTCTTTCTCATGCTTTCACTCTTGCGTTTTCTCTCTCTGTTTGCAAAGGTGTGGCCTTATAACAGCTTGCTTTCATTACACAAACTTCTCAAGTTGGGTATATCTTCAGGTGTGAGTAAACAAAAAAGTTTAATCTCACTCAGATGAAGATGGCGAGCACGCAAACACAAAAACAAGGATAATGCATGTGTTGGGTAATTCCAGACAGGAAGTTGAAAGGTCATCTGCAGAGATGCGAGAAGGATTTTCTTTAAGCTCTACTGTATGTTGGTGGAAGATGAATGTCTTGTGGTTTAATCACAGTGACAGGATTGAGGTTACAATGCTTTCTCCTGTGCTGTCATAAGTGTTGGTTTTTAGTGGCATGTAGGACTGAACCACACTGTACCCTGCACTCTTTAATCTTACTTTAGTTTCTAAACAACATCGTCTATGTTGTTGTTTTTTACACATACATTGACATTCACTAATGACTCAGGCTATGACTAGATATGTTGAAATGGTAGGAAAAGACTCGCCTAGAATATTTAGAGAATAAAATGAATGCCGGTGACGAGAGCACTCACAAACCTCTGTGACAACGACTTTTACTTTTGAATTTCTGTAACCTCTTGGCTGATTGTCTGTATTGCTATTCTCTTATTAAATTGGGTTAGATTACAGATACTATCCTAAACCTTTAATTCACTGTCTCAGTATCGGGAAGCACTTATGGTTTTTCAAGAGAGGATTAAAATATGCCATTGGATGAAAAGCCATGTACAGTGTATGAAATGGCTTGCTTAGCCTACATAGTGATCTCGGAAACTGACCTTAACTTGGGTTTACTGCCATAACAATGTCAGGGAACCCAAAGTCAAATTATCCTTCACATCCTGCCAGTTTTACCACGTCACCCTGGCAATCGCATGATAACTCCTCAAACTGGTGCTGATGGTGGTAGGAACCCTTCGGCTGTATTTATTTTGTGACTGCCCAAAGTTGTGACGTATTGTGCATTTAGTCATGTCGCAAAAACAGTCTACTGAAACATTTTAATGATTCAAAATATACCGCCATTAAATTGTATGAGCCATACAAATCATATTTGACTCGTGGAATTTACCTGAGCAAGTGCACTCGTGCAACTGGGCCAGGGCCCCATTTCCAGAAGCGCTCCGATGATTTTAAGATACACTTAAGTGCCACGTTGTCAATGGCGTAGCGTGATGACGCTGGGCCCTGGTGCAAGGTTTCATTGCGGGCCCTGCCCTCACCTCATATTGGCAAACTTAAATAAGACCCATACACACTAACATTAGCCTATGTTAGCTCTCATGCACATTCACTTAGGCTGGCTTCAGTAGAGTAATACTATTTTCTGTATTAAAAAATATGTATCAGTGACAAATGAATAGCCTAACATTAAGATACTGTATGTAAGACTACAAACAATCACGCCCGGTGCAATTGCACCCCCTGCACCCCCTATAGCTATGGGCATGGATGTTATTTTATCTGCGCGTTTCCCCAAATTATCGTTGTTTACTACTATCATAGATTAGCGAGTGCTCTGGACCACTCGTTAGTTCATTGTAGCAGGACCGTTGCTGTTTTTGTACGACAGCGTCTCCCTCAACAGGCTAAAAGCAACAGCAAATGAATACATTAGACATTGTAGCACTTCCCTCGTGTGCTCAAAATTATTGTAGTGATGTTACAGTACCATCGCTGCCCCCTTCCCCAGAATGCCTTACATTCTGTGTTCGATTCATGCTGAATTTAAGTATTACATTTGTATTTTAACTTTACTGTTGACATATTAGTTTTTAGTTTCATATTAGATGTGTGTAACACAAACTTGACCAACAGCAATCACATATCGATATATTTTTAACCAGTTATTATCTAAAAATAGAATATAGGCTACATGACAAAAAGCAGTTTTGGGGTTTTACACATATTGTTCCACCTGTAGGCTAGTAATGTAAATAATTACATAATATGTACTTATGTTATCAATGTATCACTGATTATCACCTAATCAGCATGTATTTACATTATCCACATTCATTTAGATAGTATTCTACCTTGGACAGCTCCTGTAATGCGCAGCTAAAGATTAACTTTATTAACGAGAAAGTTATGTGTAAACCATCTTAAGAGAAACTGGGCCCAGTTCTGGACCGAAGAGAGGCTGTGTTTGTGAGTGTGTATACAGTGATTATGGAGTGAAAACCATCACATTTCAAAAAGTATTAACAAAGCATATCCTGCATCATACTGTACAGCTGCGCTGTCATTACCTAATACCTAATTGAATGCTTTCCCTTTCTTCTTCCTTTTCTCACATTTAGTGATCTCTGCCTCACCACAACTCTTCTCACTTTGACTCTGTTTTTTTCTGCTAAACTCTCACTCTCTCTCTCTCTCTCTCTCTCTCTGTATGTGTAAACATGCATCAAGATACATATTTAGTTACCTTCTCATATAAGGTAATTCTACATCTGTCTTTCTCTTCCATTCTGCTAGGTAATAACACGTGTTTCTATGGGAAGTGTTACTACTGTAGAGAAACAGAGCCAGCATGCGCGGAGGCAGAGATAATGGAGGGCTCATTAACTCTGTGGTTGCCGGATGTGTGGCCCTTACAGAAGCACAGGCACCCTTGGGGACGCACATACAGAGAGGGAAAACTGGCCAGGTGGGTGCTATGCCCCTTTTCCACACATTGACTTAATGACATGTATTGCATGCTTTGGCAAACTAAATGTTAAGTTACTAGATATCTGCTAAATCTCATGATGATATTGTAATATATCGTCCTTTCTCTTGAAGCCCTATAGAACATTTGCTAAACCCTTTACGATACTTATGCTATAAGTCAAGTTTCTGTATTGTGGATTTCTACTGACACACTGAAGCAAAAGCCTTTCAAAAGCCAGCCTTCCATAAACATGCATAATGGTGAAGACTCCTAGTTAAAAATGTATATAAACTGTATACATATAACACAGTGGTCATGGCTTTCAGCCACTAGATGGAAAATAAAAATACCCTGACCTTTACATTATCAGATTTTTTGTTGATCCAATATGTAGGCTCATCCACTTCACCATCAAATATTATCTTGTTAGTTTCAAAATGATTGCTGTCATGGTGAGTTACTCAGATTATTATAATCATCAAAACAATCTTCAGGTTGCCTTTTTCAAGTGGGGAAAGTCCCTCATCTCTGGAACCACATAGACTGAATGTGTCCTACTTTCCTGGAATTGTTTACTTATAATAACACAAAAAAAATATCCCTGCTGACTGGACTGCACATATACCACAATACACTTACAATGTTTTCTTTTTTGTATTTGAACCCTCAGTCTGGACCTCTTTTTTATATAGTTATATGGTCTGGACCCTCTATTTTCAAAGGCACTTTTCAAGGCGGTGCTAATATATTTCAGTCTAACTTCCTAAAGCTGGCCCCACATTACAGGATTTTAAGCCCGATTCTTGGACCGATTTGCCACTCCCGACAAGCGCGGGGGGCGAGGCTGGTCGGAACCAATCATCTGCCTAAAAGATACTGTAGTGTGAGGTGTTTACAGACCGAATATTATCGTTGCCGACTGCTCGGAGGCTCCCCAAATTCGAATCGGAAATATCAAACAGGTTTGATATTTACAACTTGAAATCCTGTAGTGTGAAGGGTACAGCGATTGAAACGCCAGCATTATCTCGCAATATCCAATGAAACATGAGCTGACTGGGAGTCACAACAACGTCGCTGTAGATACAGTATTAGCAATCATGTAGGGTTTTCCATGGCTGTAGTCTACCTTCCACATCACGTTTCAAAATTTAATAAACAAGTCATGATTTTTCCGTTTTCTCAGCCATTAGTTGACTTCATCCAGAGTTTTGTTTCTCTGTGCAAAATATGTAGCACACTCAAGTGCTACTATGGCAACGGCGATCTGTGTATTGACGGCATGATTGACAGTCCACCTCCCTGTTTGACATGCAAGTTTCTATGAGATCTCATGTCCCTGGAACCGCCACTCTGAAATCGTTTGGGATAATCGCCAAGTGTGTGGTCCTGCAACTTGACTGAATCGTCTAGTGTGTGGTTATGTAAGATACAAAAAGAACAAATCAGTCAAATCTGTCTATGTCTGTGGTACCAAACGTTTTTAAAATCGGTTAAGATTTGAAAATCCTGTAGTGTGGGGACATCTTAACACAATTGGGCTACCTACCTTTATCTGTCAATCAGAACACCTAGCATCAGGCTACAGCAGTGGTTGAAACCGAGCAGGTAGAATACAATTAATGTAGAATATAAAATCTAAGGTTAATTTCTATAATTATGTTACTACTACTATGAAGAATTACAATAATACAATCCATGTTTTTAAAGATTTTTTTTTATGAACGGGACACAACAAAAACAAGGGGAGTCTTCACTATTAAATCTGCATTGCTGCTAATATACAGTATCTCACAAAAGTGAGTACACCCCTCACATATTTGCAAATATGTGAGCATATATTTTCATGTGACAAC
>JAOEGT010007618.1:0-11121 GCA_025447795.1 Speoplatyrhinus poulsoni
ATCAGGTGTGTTGGAGCAGGGAGACATCTACAACATGCAGGGCGGTAGCTCTCCAGGACCAGGGTTGGGCACCCCTGGTTTAGACGGTGATAGTTGCCGGGTAAAAGCCCGCCTAGTTGGCTTGGCAACGGCCACTTGTCTCTTGTCGCTGTTAGTCAGCAACTTTCATTGAAAATGAATGGCAGTCTCTTTGTCTTGCTTGTTTGTCATCCGTGTGGACGTTATTTGGGGGGCTCCAAGGTACACGACGCAAGATTGACAGACGATCGGCCAGGGCAGGAGAGGTTACTGGTTAGGGTGGTTGCCCTCCCAGCTGAAAGGTCACAGGTTCAATCCCCGTCAAGCCCAGCCTTGCTTGAAAGTGTCATTGAGCAAGGTATCTTGCTCCCAGATAAATGGATGCTACCTGCTCCTTAATAATAGCTTCCTTGTCAAGTTGCTTTGGTGAAAAGCTCCTGCTAAGTGACGGACACTTCTCCTGGCGCCCTCCCACCCACCCTGGGTCACAAACACACACACACATCTACAGTGTAGACTGATCTGGGGTCAGGCCTGGGTCACACACACACACAAACACACACACACATCTACAGTGTAGACTGATCTGGGATCAGCATCTGGGTCACACACACACAAACACACAAACATCTACAGCGTAGACTGAGGTCATCTGGGGTCATCTGGGGTCTGGTCTCAATGGTCTGAGGTCTCTGACGGCGTTCCTGCTGCTAACCCCCCCCCCTCCCCACCCTCCAGGTCCCTCCCGGAGGAGAAGGTGGGGGTGGTGCTGGAGCCCCAGCCCCGCTCTAATGTCCCTCCTCCCCCAACGCCTCCCCCCGCGGCCGACGGAGCCCCCGACACCCGGGGGAAGGGCCGAGTCCAGGAGCGGCGTCGGCGGGAGGGCCGCTCCAAGACCTGCGACTGGCCGGAGGGTTCAGAGCCAGCGGACCTCAGCTCTGCCCCACCCCCCTCCTCATCCTCATCATCCTCCACCGCTTCCTCTTTCTCCTCTTCTGCATCCTCGCCGGTCTCCACCACCACCTCCTCTCCACAGACCTCCTCCTCCGCGGCCCCTCCTCGCCCGGCCGGAGAGGGGAGGCGCACAACGCCGGTTGCCATGACGATCGGCAGGACAGAGGTGGACTGCCCCGGGCCGACGGCGGCCGCGACCCCCGACCCCGATGGCCGGGTGGGGACGGGGGACGTCCGGGGGGAGATCGAGGAGCGCTGGCACCGGGTGGAGACCACGCCCCTGAGGGAGGAGAAGCAGGTGCCCATCGCCTCCACCCTGGGGGAGGGTGCGTCCCCGGGGCCCCAGCGATTGCCCCCCCACGAGCTGGCCGCCCTGCTGGACCGGGAGGTGGGTTGTGCCCTTGACCCCCTGCTCCCTGGAGGGTCCAGGAACGATCCAGTAATGTTCAGAAATGGTCAAGTAAATGTCTATTAATAGTCCTGGAATGGTCCAGTAATGACCCACAAATATTATAGTAATGGTCTAGTAATGGCCTACTGATAGTCCAGGAATCGTCTAATGACCCGCAAATGGTCTATTAATCGTCCAGTAATGATCTATTAATGGGCCAGTATTGATTTATTAATGATTTAGTAATGGTCTATTAATGGTCCAGTATTGATTTAGTAATTATTTAGTAATGGTCTATTAATGGTCCAGTATTGATTTAGTAATGATTTAGTAATGGTCTATTAATGGTCCAGTATTTATTTAGTAATGATTTAGTAATGGTATATTAATGGTCCAGTATTTATTTAGTGATTATTTATTAATGGTCCAGTATTGATTTAGTAATGGTCTATTAATGGTCCAGTATTGATTTAGTAATGGTCTATTAATGGTCCAGTATTGATTTAGTATTGATTTAGTAATGGTCTATTAATGGTCCAGTATTGATTTAGTAATGGTCTATTAATGGTCCAGTAATAACCCAGTAATGGTCCAGGGGTCTGCCTTGGTGTAGAGGCCTGTAGCGCTATAACCGCTGACTTCACAGGTTTGTTTTCCCTCCCCTGTGCGCCCCATCAGCTGGGCCAGAAGCAGAAGGAGCTGGACCGGCTCCAGGAGCAGAACAGCCGCCTGCAGGAGCAGCTAGAGGACGCGAGGGGGCGCCAGCAGAGCGCAAGGGAGGGATACATCTTGCAGGTAGTGCTCTCCTCCCCCAGTAGAGAGATTTAATACCAGTAGACTGACGGCATTTCACATGAGCCAGTCCTACATTTTGTAATCAATCAATCAATCACCCAAGGAATTGCAGTTGGCCGATCTCAAACCCCGCCGCTTTTCTGCAATAACAGTTGAGCAAGTTTGGAATCCGACAAACTCTGTCAACTGTCTGTTTTCCTGTTCCAGCCTCTTATGCTGTTTCGTTTCCAACCTAGTTACAGTAACTCGGGGGCGGGGGGGCTTGTGTTCGGTCAATTGGTCATGGATTAGGACATTGTAATGTTGTTTTCTTGCATGGAAGAAATATGATCAGTGGTTTTAAAACTGCATAAAATTTCCTTTTATATACAGAAGATGATTATATTGTGTGTGTGTGTGTGTGTGTGTGTGTGTGTGAGAGAGAGATTCTATGGGTGTGAGGGCTTGGTCTCAAGCCCCTGAGCATGGTTGTGGTGTTGGCATGACAATGTTTTACTAACTGTTCTGTGGAGCGCCACATCTCCGGGGGTAACGTGGTTTAAGTTGAGAGTTTTAATTGGCTGAGGAAGCCTTGCGCTGTGCTTTTTTCACCTTCAGCCGTGGATTGTCTTGTCTCCTTCCAGCTGTGTTTGTGCATGCTTTGTTGGCGCCCTGGGGCATACCGCATGGGTTCACTAATAATGATCGACATGATGATATTCTGATAATTATTAATAATAATATACTGGAGCACGGGTGGCTTGGGGTTTCCACAGGTGAAATGATACAATGGCTTGTGCACCACATTAACCACTGCAAATCCGCAACTGCCTTTGCTTAGAAACACAAACACACAGGGTAAAAAAAAAAACAGTCACAAGAAATAAGAAACCGTGTATTCACAGGAGATATCGCTGCACTGCACTCACTGGTAGCATAAGCATCACTCTGTCTCGTCATTCACGATTCAAGGATTTGTTTGTCATTATATTTTTATGTAGTCCTTGTTTTTATTGTTTCTTATCCGCCCTTTTCATCTTCCACGTCACTCTCTCTAGAAAAAGCACAGTGGAAAAGCTGCTTAAGACGTGTGAAAATAGAAATGGCGTCAATCTTTTTTGAAAATATAGATATCATTTTTTTTTTTTTTTTCACCGCGGCCATCCCAGTTGCATTCTGGGTAAGCCCCTGCGGAGATGTGGGTCCTCCACGGGCGGCCCAGGACGTGAGAACGGTGCCTCTAATAATAACCCACCTTGTCTCGTCAATCTCTTTCAAGAGCGCTCCGTCCCCCGTTCCCCCTCCTTCCTCCTCTGCCACATCCCCCTCCTCCTCACCGCGCCGGACCCTGCCGTGGCAACGCCCGCCCAAGCCCAACCAGGACCAGCAGGGGGCGTCGTCGTCGGAGGCTCTGACGCCGCAGCAGCAGTTACGCGCGCTGCGCCGCAGCTACACGGAGGCGCGCGACGCGGCTGAGCGCCACGGTGCCGACGCCCAGGCGCTCCAGGACAAGATGGCCGCCGCCGCCGTTGAGGTCCGGGCGGCGGAGGAGGCGGCAGCGCGCGTGCGCGGCGAGCTCCGTCTGGAGCAGGAGCGGCGGCGCGACCAAGAGGAGGAGTGGCGACGGGGCGAGGCGGCGCTGCGCACCCAACTCCGTGATGGCGAGCAGCGGCTGCGCGAGGCGGAGGCGGGCCTGCTGGAGCGTGGCCAGGCTCTGCGGCTGCTTGAGCAGCAGCAGGCGCTGCAGCGCGACCGCCTGCGTGAGGCGGAGCGCCTCCAAGAGCGGCTGCGCGAGGCGACGGCGCGGCTGGCAGCGGCGGAGGAGGCCCACGGCCTGCGGGAGGAGCGGCTGCAGCGGGAGCAGCGCTGTCTGCAGGAGAGCCACCAGCGGGAGCGACAGAGCCTCGGCCGCCGGCTAGCGGAGGCTGAGGAGGCGTGCCGGGAGGCTGAGGACAGGCTGGCGGAGGCCGAGGATCGGGTGGGGGCTCTGCTGAGGGCCGGGGACGCCGAGGGCAACGACCCGGAGGAGGAGGCCAGGCTGCAGGAGGAGCTGGCCCGGAGAGCTGAGGCGGACGCCGAGGCGGAAGCCCTCAGGGAGACCGTACGCCTCCTGCTGGAGGAGAGGGACCAGCTGGCCCGCCGCTGCCAGGAGCTCCAGAACCAGATTGCCGAGGCCGACCGGGAGGTGGGTGAGCTGCGTGGCCGCCTGCGCACGGAGCGGGCCGGGCACGGCGCTCTGGAGCTCGCCTACGAACAGGCCGCCCGGGAGCTCCAGGAGATCGGCCAGCTCCTCCGGGAGAAGGAGGAGGAGATCCGGCGGACCCGGGAGACATACGAGCGGCTGGTGGAGCGAAAGGAAGAGGACCTGAAGGAGGCCCTGATCAAGATGGCGGCCCTGGGGAGCAGCCTGGAGGAGACGGAGCAGAGGCTGAAGGCCAAGGAGAAGCTGCTCTGCCAGGTCCGCCAGGGGCTCCTGTGCCCACGCGAGCCCTGCCGCGCTGAGGCAGACCTGCAGGCCAAGCTGGCTTTGGCGGGCGACCGCATCGCAGAGCTGGAGCACAGCCTCAGCGCCTTACAGCTTGGCTACACCGATCTGCGCATGGAGCGTCGGCGCGCCCAGGAGGAGCAGGCCCAGGAGGTGCCCGGGGAGAGCCTGGAGACCTCCGCCTGCTTCCCAGCAGCTACGGACTTGTCACTTGTCCCCGAGTCCGTGTCCAGGACGTACGACTCCTCGGATGGAAGGGAGTCAGTCGCCAAGAGACGGAGGATCCGGTTCTCCAGTATTCAGTGCCAAAAGTACATGACTTCTGAGGTACTGGACACGAGTCAGATGGACAGCACCTCCATAGAGCTGAGCCAGGAGATCTCCCCGGATACTACCCAAGACTTGGATTCTCCCGAAGGCCCCGCCACGTCCGAGGTCCCATTCCCGTACAGTAGCGACCCAGAGAAGTTTATGTCTATTATACGTGCGCTAGAAACGAAGTTGCTGGTCACCGAGGAGAAGCTGAGAAACCTTACACAGAAGCTAGAGGAGCAACACCCTGTGCGGACGGCGGACCTTTCCGTGTCAGACCTCCATAAATCGGATGCCAGACCTCTGCACGAGCCCGTTTGCGACGGTCAACGTGGGTGTCAGAACAGTGCAGCCTATAGCCAATACACGATGGCGCTAGAGTGCGTGGAGACAAGTCGAGAGAAGGTCCGGGCCATTCTCAGTGGCTCTTATGAGACTCTAGATTCCCAGCTTGAGTCCTTGTCGGAAATTGAGAATCAGCTGTTTAATGCGTCTCGCTACATTAGAGAAGGGGAGAAGACGGTGGAGGAGAGCTCATCAGAGAGACATCACAGTCCGCCTCAGCAGACTCGCTGTAGCGAGGACCTAGATGAGGAGTCAGGTCGCCTCTTTGCCAAAACGTTGTCTTTCGAGGCGGGGGTTTTGAGCAAGATGGCTTTGTTAATCCATAAACCCAAGTCAGACCTCACCGTGGGTCTGCGTGAGATATGTAAAGAGGTAGAAAACATTGAAAGAGGTGATAGCGATTGCTTGGCCATAGTGTACGCTGATGTCTTGACCAGGAAGTTGATGTTGGAGAGTGAATTTTGGAAAGACGTTGAGAATGTGGAAGCGAAGTGTGAAATATTGCAGACAAAAGGTACAGAGTCTTCAAGAGAGGAAAGCATGCCAGCAGATGTGAAGGCCACAGCTGTCTTTAATACTATCATAAAGGCTGAGCTAGCTTACTCTGTCCAAAACCTGAAGACCTTCTATGAGGAAAAGTTTAAATTGCTCAGAAGGGAGCTTTCTGAAGCCCATAATAACTTACGGCAAAGGGAAGTGGTGTTGAAAGAGATCTTTGAAGCCTTTCAAAGACCTGATTTGGAAAATGTCATTAGCAATGTCAGGAATGAATATTTCAGTGATCAGCAGATGTCGGCGGACATCGATCCTCCTCCCGATCTCGCTCCGTATACGGAGCAGATCGAAATGCAGGAGGCCAGAAACCTAGCAGAGGAAATCCTGACCCGGCACTTGGGAACGCTTCCGTCGTGCAGCGTCGACTCCGCTGAGTCCCAGCAACCACCAAACGCCCATGAGACCCTGGCTGCGGAGCTGCAGAGGCAAGCGACGGTTCTCCGTGGATTTATCCAAGAAATCGAGAGCGGCAATCCGGCACTGGCGCACCTGCTCCGGGCGGTCTCGTGCCCCCGGACGGCCAGCTCCCTGTGCATGCGCGAGGCCCTGCTCCAGGCCCAGGTAGCCTACGTCGCCTGCAAGCTGCGCTCCGTCCACGAGCAGGACCTGCGCCGGTGTCGGCAAGCAGGCCAGAGCATGGAGGATCTGGTGCACCAGCACGCCCGCGACGTCGCTGCCATCCGGGACGGCTGCGACGCCTCCCTGCGCGAGGATAGCGCGCGCTTTGCCCAGACTGTGGCGGCCCTCCGTGAGGAGAACCACGCCCTGCGGGGCCAGGTGGAGGAGCTGGCCCGGCTGGGGGAGAGCTCCCGGGGGCAGGCAGAGGCCCTGGGCCAGAGCCAGCGGCGGGCGGAGGAGGGACGCGCCGCCGCCGAGCTGGCCCTGGCGGAGGCTGCGTCCGGCGGGCGACGGCAGGCGGCGCTCCTGCTGGCCGACATGGAGGGCGCGGAGGAGAGGCACCAAGCGCACGTGAGGATTCTGGAGGAGCACTTCCAGGAGGGGGTGCGCGAGCTCCGGCACATCCAGGCGGGGGAGCTTCACGAGCTCCATGCGCGCTACGCGGACACCGTTCGCTGCCTCCAGGAGAGCCAGCGGGGAGGAGAGGGCCCCGAGCGTGACCAGGAGGCCGACGCACCTCCTTGTCTGATGGAGGAGGGGGAGGAGGAGGAAGTGAAGGAGGACACGGAGAGAGACGTGGTGGAGGAAGTGAAGCAGGAAGTGGAAGTCAGAGTGGAGGAGACGGAGGTCAAATCGGACGAGGATCCCATGCTGGCCCTGAAGGACAGGATCCAGGAGCTGGAGACCCAGATGTACACCATGAGGGACGAGCTGGAGAACAAGCACCTTGAAGGGGATGTGTCCAGCCTGAGGGAGAAATACCAGAGAGACTTTGACAGTCTTAAGGTTCTTTTTGTTTACTAACTCTTTTCTTCCTTAGCTTTAGCTGTCTGTGTAGCGGTTAATAGGCCGAAAGTAGTATTTAGTGGTCTCCATTCGTACACTATGCCTTCATCTTTCAGCTTCTGAAAATATACTTCAGCGATAACTGCTCTATTTCAAAGCTTGTATATATTTGTAGGAATTGTTAATTTCACTAGAAATAGTTTAACTAATAATATTTTGACTAGAATTCAGTGCATAAATAGTTATGTCTTGGTTCTATGTCTTCTTTCCACCACATTACTTAATATTCGGCAACAGTTTGTAGATATGTAGTGCGTAGTAAAATACACTAACCCACCCCGAGACATAAATGCAGCCCCTTGGGTGTTGACTTGTTTTCCTTGAGATAACAAGTCTTGCACAGCTTCACGCAATGTGGTTTCTGCTTCATCTGATCAATATGGCACGCACTGGTCATATCACCCTTAAACCCCTAGTGTTCAAACATGTACCTATAGAACATCCAAGGGTCTGCATGTTTCAGTTCAACTAATTCCACTAAATGGTTCAATCCCGTCGCATCAAAACGATCAGTGTGTTCAAAGTAGATGATGTGAACACTACTGCAAAATGTCAGAGGGGTTTACAGAAACTCTCCGGACGTTTTGTTGATTGCTTCTCGTTGGCCTGCTGTTCCCCAGGCCACCTGCGAGCGAGGGTTCGTAGCCATGGAGGAGACTCACCACAAGGTGGTTGAAGATCTCCAGAGGCAACATCAGAGGGAGGTCTCCAAACTGCTGGAGGAGAGGGAAAGGTTACTGGCTGAAGAAACTGCTGCCACAATCGCTGGTAAAGAAAGGCACTAGGAGAGCAGCTTAGCAGACCTTTTAGCCATAGAAACATTATTGTTTGGCGGGTTGGTCATTAGTTAACGGTTAATCATTTCATTAACAGAAATGTAGACAATGGAAAAAAGAATTCAAAAGAATAATGCATGCCTGTAATTTTGTAACATCTAGCTCAAATGTGTTTAGACCTTCCTTGTGTTTGTGAAATAACCGCATTCCTGTACTAGCAACTAGTTTTGTCTGCATTCTTATTTTGATCAAGATTAAAAAGTCATAAATGCCAAATGCCTAATTATTTGATAAATGCGATGTTCCTTCCATGAAATATGATTGAAATACACGTCTCTGTTTACATTTGTGTAATATTTTCTATATTATGGTTTGATCATGTTATGCTTAACACGTGGTTTGATAACAGTGGGTTTCTATGCTGCAGCTATTGAAGCTATGAAGAATGCACATAAGGAGGAACTGGAGAAGAACCAGCGCTCCCAGTTTAGCGGACAAAACTCTGACATTGACGAGCTTCGCATCCAGTATGAGTACGTTTCCCCACCCACACCTGCACCAGAGTACACCTGTACTGCACAAGAGTACATCTGTACTGCACCAGAGTACACCTGTACTGCACCAGAGTACACCTGCACCAGAGTACACCTGTACTGCACCAGAGTACACCTGCACCAGAGTACATCTGTACTGCACCAGAGTACACCTGTACTGCACCAGAGTACACCTGCACCAGAGTACACCTGTACTGCACCAGAGTACACCTGTACTGCACCAGAGTACACCTGCACCAGAGTACACCTGTACCAGAGTACATCTGTACTGCACCAGAGTACACCTGTACTGGACCAGAGTACATCTGTACCACTATGTGTGTGTCTCCTTGTCTGTCTCCTTGTCTGTCTCTGTGTGTGTGTGTGTGTGTCTCCTTGTCTGTCTCCTTGTCTGTCTGTGTGTGTGTGTGTCTCCTTGTCTGTCTCCTTGTCTGTCTCTGTGTGTGTGTGTCTCCTTGTCTGTCTGTCTCTGTGTGTGTGTGTGTGTGTGCGTGCGCAGGCAGGAGCTCCAGTCCATCCATAGGGAGCTGGAGGTTCTGTCGGAGCAGTATTCCCAGAAGTGCCTGGAGAACGCTCATCTGTCCCAGGCCCTGGAGGCTGAGAGGCAGGCCCTGTGTCAGTGTCAGAGGGAGAACCAGGAGCTGAATGCACACAACCAGGTGCGTGCACACACGCGCGCACACACACACACACACACACACACACACACACACTCGACCTATATGCCTTCCTTCATTTATTTATTCACGATTAATCATGTGGACTGCTATACTACTTGTAGCCAGCAGGGGGTGCCCCACATCTCTTAGGGCTTGTATGTTTGTTGTAAAGGATGCTAATGGACACACAGGAGATGCACACACTTAAAGATTGAATCAGCGATTGTAAGCATTGAAGGGAGAAGTGATCAACTAATTACTTTCCCCAGGATCGCTGACTCCACCTTTAGACCATGTCTGTGTGCACACTCGCAGACACGCAGACATTCCGGGCCCTGGAGGACAAAACACTGACCCCTGTGTGACCCCTGTGTGACCCTTGTGTGACCTCTAGGAGCTGAACAACCGCCTGACGACGGAGATCACCCGCATGCGATCCTGCCTCAGCGGGGAGACGCCGTCACCTCTCAGCCAGGGCAAGGACCTGTACGAGCTGGAGGTATAGCCGAGTCCACCTTGAGGCCCTGCAGACGCACGTAGCACGCTCACGCACGTAGCACGCTCACGCAGGCTCACGCACGTAGCACGCTCAGGCACGTAGCACGCTCACGCAGGCTCACGCACGTAGCACGCTCACGCAGGCTCACGCATGTAGCACGCTCACGCACGTAGCATGCTCACGCAGGCTCACGCACGTAGACCACGCTCACGCATGTAGACCACGCTCACGCATGTAGCATGCTCACGCACGTAGCATGCTCATGCACGTAGACCATGCTCACGCACGTAGCACGCTCACGCAGGCTCACGCACGTAGCACGCTCAGGCACGTAGCACGCTCACGCACGTAGCATGCTCACGCACGTAGCACGCTCAGGCACGTAGCACGCTCAGGCACGTAGCACGCTCACGCACGTAGCACGCTCACGCACGCTCACGCACGTAGACCACGCTCACGCATGTAGACCACGCTCACGCACGTAGCATGCTCACGCACGTAGCATGCTCATGCACGTAGACCATGCTCACGCACGTAGCACGCTCACGCATGTAGCACGCTCACGCACGCTCAGGCACGTAGCACGCTCAGGCACGTAGCACGCTCACGCACGTAGCACGCTCACGCAGGCTCACGCACGCTCACACGTAGCATGCTCACGCACGTAGACCACGCTCACGCACGTAGCATGCTCACGCAAGTAAGCCCCCGCAGGCTCACGCACGTAGACCACACTCGCGCACGGTGGCTTAAGTCAATGCCACCACATGATTGGTAAAATGGGCTCATGCTTGGCAGTTATAAAGCAGACGATTGGCACTTTTTGATGTCGTGTAAATAACATAACCTGCGGTGCTGACAAATGAATATAAAACGGAAGTGGTGTATTTCTGGGCGCTGCCTACGTCAGCCTCCAGAGCAGAGTGCCGTTGGTGACACGCCCACTTAAGAGAATTGCAGCGTTCCATGTCTGCTCCATTGAAATGCATTACAGCGCTGTTAAATTATATTCTGTCTGCTCTGACCTCTGCTCTGACCTCCAAGGTGCTGCTGCGGATCAAGGAGTCAGAGATCCAGTATCTGAAACAGGAGATCCACTCTCTGAAGGATGAGCTGCAGTCTGCGTTGAGGGTAAGAGACATCTCAACTCCATCTGACTGCCAATAAACTGGCTAACTCATCAAACTTTAACTAACCCTACTGACTACAGCTATAAACAAATACCTCACTCCAGTGAGTAACGTAGTGCTGATGAAGGGAAGAGGCTGAGACCAGAGACGGTCTCTTATGTGACGTAGTGCTGATGAAGAGGCTGAGACTAGAGACGGTCTCTTA
>JAOEGT010007629.1:0-10000 GCA_025447795.1 Speoplatyrhinus poulsoni
TAATATATACGTTTTATGCTTTCATTCCCTGCTCCTAGTAGGTTGCCCACATTTTCTACAGAATCGTCTCACACAACACGCATAATGATTCATATCCGAATACGCGCCACGCCCAGACGTGCGTCACGGCGCGAGGGCCCGCCCAGTGTTGCTTGCAACCCTAGTTATAAGTGTTATCACATGTTGTATTTCTAACATATGTAAAGTATTTCCAAAGTAAATCTCTGTATTTGCTTTACACAATCTTTAAGCTTTTGCCAGTTACCTGAGAACGCACAAAAAGACTATTTGATCTTTAGAACGCTTCATGTCCGGGGAACACAACAAATGCGTACAGTAGCTTTTCTTGCGTGCAAGCATTAGAAGACAACCTCACACTGATATTCACTATTAAGATAGTTCACAAATACAAAACATTAATGTAAAATACGTCAATTGACGTTTTTAATATTGATCATTTACAGTAGGTTATAGCTCTGATAATAGACCAGGAGCAAAAAAAGTCCACTTCCAACAATTCACCATGAAGTAATTAAAATGGCAATGCAGAAGTAGTATCAATCACACACAACATCTTTAAATATATTAATTGTACTAATGAGAAAGTCCATGGTTGCAGCCCCTGGGGGTGACTAATGATAAGAAAAGAAAAAAACACATTAAGGGTTTCAAGATATACCATACATTAAAAGGGGAAATTCAGTTTCATTACAATATGACACCTGTCACATCAGTACACTGATCCATTTGTGAAAAAGAAGTCCACAATGATTCACTAAATTCTTACAATAGATAATAGTAGTGTTGTAGTGCACAAACAGAAAATTGGAAGGAGCACCTGTCCAACGTGGTCACTAGCACCAAGGAGGCCTCTTCAAAATTGTAGATGTTCAAGTGGGGCTCATTGTGTATTCCACATAACAATAGAGGCAATTTCTACATTTTATTGGCCAAGGATGACTGAAGACATAGAGCAGTTAGTCATTATTTAAGGAGGCACCATGTTAAGGCTTAAACATCTGACTATTTCCACACCCCTGCCTTATCTAGGTTGCCCACTTGTCCTTCCTGTCAGGCTAAATAACCGACTAAATAAATAAGAGAACCCACCTGTATAACACTATGTCATGCTGTCTAAATAGGTTCAATATATTCACATCAGGGAAATGTTACATTCAAATTCTGATGTATGCTAATTCAACTCTGTTTCAGTCTACATGAAAGCACATAATGTAATTTCAACATTGGCTGTTATGTAATTACAAATATTATTTAATTCTATAGCCTCCTGCAGGTGTTTAAACCCTGGGAGCTTGGCATGACATGTATTTTTGCTTTCCCCTCATGTAGTACATCAGATTGAATACATTCACTAATGAACAAGCTCTTTACAAGCTGGGTCAAATTCAGTAGTGTACAGAAAACAGAAAGATGTGACCATGGTGATCCAAAACATTGCATAATTTCCACAGTTTCCTGACTTGACACACCTGATTCAGTTAACCTAGGGCTCGATAAGCAGTTGATGAGCAGGATCAGGTATGTTGTTTCAGGTCACAGAGGAACCTACGTATAGTATAGCATATGTAGTAGTGCTGTGGAACTAACATCTCTACAACCAGCTCCAATTAAAGTAGAAACAGTAGAAGTTTCATGGATTTTTGTCAATTCATATGGAGCCGTCAACTACAGTTAGGCTACTAATGAGAAAATGCCTTGTAAAGACTTGCCATTATCATAGTACGTGTTATACTAATCCAAAATTAATGTGATTTTTGCTATAACCCTACACAATCCATTTTTTGATAATTCAAACATGTCTAATGACATTCATTTTAAATACATAATAATTTGGCAATTTAGTGGATGCTTTTATCCAAGGTGACTTGCAATGTGAGCAATTACAAGTATACAGTAAAATGCATAGATACATACAACATTTTGGAAATGCTCTTGCTCTGAACAGATCATTCTATTTTATTATGTTTGGGTTCTGACTAGATATGTACCCACTGGCACGCATTCAGATCATCATTACTTAAAAAGTAATGTTCTTCAAGGTTGTGAAAGTAATTATATGTATGACATCAGTAGCAAAAATGTGGGCATAAATGGGTCTGATCACCACCAAGCTCCCTCCCTATAGAATATATAGAAACAATAGAATGCAGTTTCATCAATACAGACCCCATATATAAAGAGCAAGTCATTTAATTTTCATTGAATTTACTGTGTGCGATAACGTATATTACAGTACTGTAGCCTAAAATACAGTATGCTTGGGAGTTGGTTTCAATAAATAAGTAGACTATTCAAACATTAGTTTCTTACCTTTGTAGTTGTGTATGTCTGATGAATCAATTTGAAGCCTTTCTCCAGCTTGCTAGAATGGGTTTAGCAAATTGTCCTACATAGGGGAGCACTTGTAAAGACAGCAAGTGCAGTGGGAAAACCGGAAATGCAAGAGCAGCACTAAATTTAATACGGACACGTTTCTATGGTTTGTGCAAGTAGCCTACTCATCGGACATGAAAACAGATAGTCCTAGATAATCCTCCTTTATTGTTAAACAAACAAGGCATCTTGTTATCTATCAACCTTAAATTCAACTACCCTAATATTCCATGGCACATTATTATTATATTATTATTATATTACATCGTTATTTTACTAAACCTATATAGCTAGCCGACATTATGCCATTTGCTGAAATGAGTGGTGGAGAATGGAGATACAAGTAGTATTAATAGTACATTAATAGACCTATATAAAATATTGTTTCTGAAACAACTTCTCAGGCAACTTGTAGACTAGTTTTCATCAAGTAGCTGATAATAACCTAACATAATAATATATTGACTGATGTTATGCTCTCTAAAATGCACAGTAACCTAATTGTTACAATATTATTCTGTAGTCTGTACTGCACACGAACATGCACAAAGACATATAGGCAAACACTAAATAATAATAATTATTAAGTAATAATGTTATATTGTTATTCTTTCTAGCAGTTATATATATCATCAGGCTACCTCATCCTGGATTGCTCAAAATGAGGAAGATGATCTACCAACCTGGCAGTCAGTAAAATCCCCACAGAATCATCAACACCTTCCTATAGTAACAGCATCACCATAACAGCAGGTACCATAGCTCTATGATTATAGTATCACAACACCATGCACTGGTCAAATATCCTAAAGTGACGCTGAATGCTTTGACATAGTAAAGAAAGGAGCTGTTCAAATCAGATAAACAATTGTTGTTTGTCTTACTGTTGCACTATTAAAGAAGATTTTATGTATATGTAGAAACATTGTATTTCTTGTTGCGGGAATGAGGATGGGTGGGCATAAAGGCCCCCATTCACCTCTTTGCTTTGGGCCCCCAGACACCCTTGCATCACCCCTGACCATGGCCCATAGATTAAACTAAATCAACCGCATTAAATTTAGGTACAGGTCTTGCATTTAACAAAACGTATCTTTCTGACTTCTACCAAAAAAAGGTAAACCTTCCTAAAAGCTGTTGTGTGACAGGATGCAGTACCCACAAGGTAAAAAATCCAGAACAAGGTTTTCATATCCTGTCGAACAGAAAAATCAAGGTTTTATAAGGAGAGACATAGTACATACAGCCAACAAGATATGAAACATTATCAGGGTAAACTGTGGGATCCTGATACTCAATGTATGGTGACTGGTTGACATAGTGTGCCAATATAAACCTGTAGCATGGTGAAATAACGCATATTTTATCAGGTAAAGCATTTGGCATAGTGCGGTGCCATAAGTGTCTACCTAGTAGTTGCCAATGCAATATAACGTGTGTCTCTATTTCCTTTTCTCTTCTCCACAAAAGTGTTTGGTTCGATAGGTTATGAAAACTTGTTCTTTACCTGGTTCTCTACCTTGTGGGTAGTGCATCCTATCACAAAACAGCTATTTTCAGTCAGAAATTGATTTCAGATGTAGCTTTGCGCAACGCAATGCAAAATCAATGGAGCCCTATTAAATGTGTCCCCCCAATGGGCGTGGTTTTCAGAGTATAACACATTGTGCTCTGTCTCTATGGACCTTTCGCCAGAGTTTAATTGACAGACAATTTTACTGATCAGAAGGCCAAGATGTTGCTATGTGCCACAATGTGTCAGATAAACAAGAAACACTTCAACTGGAGTCACTGTCTCTGTTGTCCTAAAGCCATGAGGAAAAACGAAACGCTATGCTATGGATTTGGATGGAAAATCACAGGAAAGACAAACACATTTGTTATAAGGTACAGTAATCAGTAGTCAAGCGTAATCTGAAGAATGTAGTAGAAGTTTGCTGCCTGGAATTTCACCTCACATTTATTCTGATTTGTAGCGATATTTCTCATTAATGGAAAATAAAAATATGAATTATAGCTAAAACATATCACTACTGTAGTAAGCCTATTTATCTAGATGTTTTATAATATGGCACTATAGGCAAGTCTATTTACAACCAGATAATGCAAGACATTTTTTCCACAACATTTTGAAATAAAAAGTAATTTATATGGTTACATACCATAGAGTAAACAGTTCAGATATCATTGAAATAGCATTGAAGTTGCGTTGATTTCTAGTTATGGTTTCAAGGTTGTTTCAATATTAATGGAGGGTGCAAACTGATGTTCAACGTTCATTCAATGATGTTAACTTTGACGCCGCAATGTTTATTCAATGTTCAATCATTGTTTGCTATCAAATATTTATTTTCCTCTCTGGGAACCATCACCTTATCGTGGTGGAGAGGTTTGTGTGTCATTATGACCCTGAGAGCCATGTTGTCTGGAGCCTTGTGCTCCTGGTAAGGTCTCCCAAGGCAAAGTGGTGTGAGGTGAGGGGCCAGACTAAGAGTGGTTCAGAAGACCCTTCACGCATAAGAGATGAGAAGTTATCCTGCCCGGTTTGCCACGGAGCCCAGCCATGCACAGCCCGAACAAGGTGCTCGAACAAGGTTCCACGCCTCCCTCTCCATCCTATGGGCCCACCACTCGTGGGAGGAACCGTGGGGGTCAGGTGCACTGTTATATGGGTGGCAGCGAAGGTCAGGGGCCTCGACGGACCAGACCCAGGCGGCAAAGGCTGGCTCTGGGGACGTGGAACGTCACCTCACTGTGGGGAAAGGAGCCAGAACTTGTTCGGAAGGTGGATTGCTACCATTTAGATCAGGTGGGGCTTACCTCTACGCAGTCTTGGTTCTGGAACCTTACTCCTGGATAGGGGATGGACTCTATTCTACTCTGGAGTTGCCCAGGGTGTGAGGCGCCAGGTGTGGGGATACTAACAAGCCCCGTTTGAGCACTGCTACACTGGAGTTTACCCCGGTAGACGAGAGGGTCGCCTCACTGCGCCTACGGGTTGTGGGGGGAAAAACTGTTGTCTGTGCATATGCACCGAACAGCAGTTTGGAGTATTCGGCCTTCCCTGAATGGAGTCCTGTATGGGGCTCCAGTAGGGGACTCCATAGTTCTGCTGGGAGACTTCAACGCGCACGTGGGCAATGATGGAGATAACTGGAAAGGTGTGATTTGGAGGAACGGCCTCCCTGATCTAAACCTGAGCGGGCGTTTGCTGTTAGACATCTGACATTGCCGAGTGCCAGGTGCAACACGGTTTAACATTTTGGCAATGCACAGCCAGTGGCCACTTTAATTTAATATTTTATGCTACAGTATTGTAAGCGATATTTATGCTATATTCCACTATGATTTAAACTGTTAAATTCCCGACTGTTAGCAGGCCTACCGTTTCACTTTTTTCTTTTATCGCTGTCCAAAAGGAGCGACAACTGCTAGCTCGAGCAGCGTTCGCCTGGCCTTTATCCTTGCATTGAGCGAATTTGCTCTTGTTTAGCTCCGTGTGTGGCGTGCAGAAAAATGAGGTAAATAGTGTCCAGAATCAACCAAAGTTAGCAGCCAGCAACAGTCTCCCAGACGCAGGCGTAGCATGCAACGTGGGTTAGTTTTGTATCTCTACATAGCAAAAGGAGAGCACTATAGAGATCTCAGCCTTCAACCCGCTTCAGGCCACACACGGACCTGGACCTCCATAGCGCATCCGCTCAATTCAAGTAGTTGCAGACTAGTGGCGAGTAGTTTACATATTCTGGCGAGTCTATTTCGAGAGCCACTAGTCTGTCAGGCGAGTGCACTTTTCAGCAGCGATATAGTAAAGTAGGACTATACTGCGATGAGCCTGCGAAGTCCTGAAATGACTGAGGATAATTGGCCCTCATAATTAGACCACCTTAAAAAATAAGCAGTATTAAAATTGATGGACACTTGTCATGTACAATCTCTAGGAAAATTATTTTAGAGTAGCTCCATACCAGTGGCAGAGAAATTAAAATGAACTAGAGTCTAAAAAACGTTAGTGAACTTTAGCAAGCCAAACTTTGCTGGCACGATCGGGAATGTTTAGTGCGTGCACTTGTGAAACTGATTGATAATTTTACAACAACTTTTTACGTTTCACGTGAATTATCAATTTCCTCATTGACATTATGTTTGCAGAGTGATGCAGAATGATGCAGTGCTCTCGGTGAGCATTAAATATGACTCCAGATAAGTTGGTGAAAATGGATGGTTGGATGAATAGTTGTTTTCCCCAAAACATCTGAATCTCCATGAGCTCAACAGTTTCCATGTCACGGTGGGCCGAGCAAAACCGTAGCATAGAATTTCATTGACTTTCCATGGTCTCTTAATACATATAATAACATAGCTGCTAGTCTCCTACATGTGTCGTAGCACAGGCGTGCAGCATAGACTCCCTCAATTCCATCCTCCCGTACCCTTTCCATGACAAAATGAAGGTGCATCATTACGCCTTGAGAACGCTGTGTAAAAAGGGCTTCTGGATGAAAATGTCCTGAACGTTCTTACAATACAGCAACAGTCCCCACACAGCTCTACGGTTGAAATTTGCCGTGGTGGAGCAGCAAAACAGCCTGTCACGTCAGCATACTACTCAGAAGAGAGGGCGGGCTGAGCTGAGTGAGTGGTGAATGGCCCATTTGCATTAAAGCAAAAGTCACCACAATGACATGATTATGAAAGGGCCTTGTATATGGGCTTTGGAATGATCTCTTATAAATAATGTGGTATTTTAACATAAGCATGTCACACAAAACGCATTAAGAACTCAAGGAACGGTGTCAACATGTGGAAAAGGGGCATACTTTTTTCCCCTTCAACAATATAGCTACTTTTTTTGCAAACACTAATTTAAAACCAAATTAAACACATATCGCACACAGAAAACAATGCATTGTAGGAAAGGAGGCTATGCTTAAGGCCCTTCCCATTCCACACCAAAAATAGTAAAGTAGTGAAACACTGAAACTTTGTCATTGAACATCACTCTTGAAATGTCAAGACTGCTGACACGAAGAAAGAAATAAAATATTGTATTATTGAAAAGGAATATCAGCTCAAACAAAAACATTGAAATATATGTTTTTTTCTAAAAGTTAATGTGTTCAATTGTTTGAATACTAATGTTTTATTTCTTATTGGAATTCTTTTTTATCAATGCAGATACTTTTTTCTCTGACTCTGATTAAGCTCAATACCTTTCATTCTCACCTACTGCACACACGACACAATATGTTCAGCCACTGCCCAAAAGCATCGCTCACAGCAAGGCCCACTAGCTGTCTAACAAAAGGCAGACAGAGGAAGGAGCAGTCCTTACCGGCCCCTGCTCTCTGGATAAGGAGCGTCGCCTCGGCCCCAACAGAACACTCTTTGAGCAGCTCCACCACGCGGCCATGTCCGGCACCTGCCACTGTCTGCTGGTTTACCTCCAGGATCAGGTCGCCCTCGATCAGCCCTGACGCTGCCTGGGAGCCGGGCTCCAACACCTGGACACACACAGCACAACAGCTGGGTGTTGCCTTAAGCTATGTTCACATCACGTAGTGAACACTGGCAAAGATGTCCCATGACAAGACCTTAATAAACAACCTTAGAATGTAATTACACGCTAGGGATCATGTTTTTAAGACGGAAATTAGTTAGTATGTGAATGTACAGTACCAATTACACTTTTTTATTATTATGGGCTGGCTTGCAGGATGGCGCCCTGAGCAGATAATTGTAATCCAAGTTCTTTATTTTCATATCCGGTCTGATAGCACACGCATGTTAGTATGTGTACATGAGGCAAGCAAAGCATTTGTTTCGAAATTCTGGTGTGACATCTAATGGCAGACAATCATACTATAGCCTACAGAGTTCCTGTACTGAAAAGCCTATTTAAAACCAAAACGCTGCCTACTGTGACATAACTCATCCTATTGCTATCATGCATGTTAAAACCTAGAGGCCATATGGAGAAGTAATTTGACATACCTGCTTAACCCGCTGTCCAGTGGGACTGTCAGCAATAGTGAACCCAAACCCCTCTGTCCCTTTCACCATGGTAACTGTCAACAGCTCCGCCCCCTGTCCGGCCGCCCCGGTGGCGCCCGCGGTGCCCGAAGAGGCCATGGAGACGTTGTCCTCGTGAAGCGTGAGTGCTGGCGCCGAGCCGGGCGTGGTGGACGGCAGGGAGGAGCCGTCCAGGTGCGTGTCCCCGGGGTGGGGGGCTCCGGGCTGTGCCAGAGCCTGGGGCGGCAGCTGGGAGCTCAGCGACAGGTACTCCAGGTAGGGGTCGTAACTGCCACGGCCGTTCACCACCAGAGGGCGGTGCTCCAGGCCAATGGGGGTCATCGAGGCGCTGGAGGCACCGTTGGGGTCCTCGGGGTCAAAGGGCAGAGGGTAGCCTCGGCAGAGCACCAGAGTGACGCTTTGGCCGATGGGCACCGACTGGAAGAGCTTGACCACGTCGGCGTGAGTGGTACCCAGCACACAGATGTCGTTGATGTAGACAATGACATCACCTGGCAACAAAGGACAGCACGTTAGCAGAGACGCATCCAGACACACAGAGGACAAAGTAACACTGACAACATGCATGCCTGTTGTCTGCTGGTGGACTCAAACTATTTAGAATGAGTGCTTATATAATAATAATAATTCATGATATAATACACATTTCATTTCAGGACACCTTTCAAAACACTCAAGGACATCTTACATTGTATTAACATATATAATGCAGTTTTTGACTTTTAACTAAGGCAGGAACATACATTACAGAAACAATATACAATTAAATTAAAAAGATGTGGGAAGTATATACAACATTAAACAATAATACATGCTTATTGGGAGGGCAGGGGAGAAAAGTGGAACAGAATGTCAAATATCTGACAGTATCTTGCACAATGCTTACAGGTAGGCCAACTAGAATCAGCCAACAGCCTTTCCGTTCATCAGTTCTAATCATATAATCTGTGTCTAGGTGCGACATTCCCTGGCACATTCCATCAGCGCTGTAATAGTAGATATTACCACATTCAGCACTACACTGGTTGGTCCACTGGAGACCAAACAGAGTACAAAGCACCCTACTGGCCTGCATTTGGTCCATATGCCGTTACTGGTCACCTACCACTTAGATACTGTAGATGGCTCACATTACTATAAACCATTGGAAAAGCCAGAGGTTCTCCCCCTTCTCTACCCCTGCCCCTACAGACGTGTGCACAGTTGTATAGCCTTAAATAGTAAAGCTATTGCACAACGTTGTGCTTCTGGGCCTGTATCTTTAAAGTACAACCAGGAAGTAAAAATCACAAGAATGCCTTTCTATAGAACTATGTGACCTCCGTGGTTTCACAAGAACAAATGTAAGGGGAACCAGATCATGACGGAACAACAGATTAAATGTGATGTTCCTCTGAAGAGTCACGCAGGATCAGACATCAGCAGCCCTGCAGGCCCTCAACAAATAAAGGGTGCCAGAGACAGTGGAGGTGAGAAGTGAGAAGGAGACAGAGACAATGAAATGTCTGAGACAGAAATCAAAGAATAGTGAGAGAGGGAAAGAGAGACCTAGAGCGCAGCAGGGCAGAGATAT
>JAOEGT010007640.1:0-11117 GCA_025447795.1 Speoplatyrhinus poulsoni
CCATCCACACTCTCGCGACCTCCCCCTTCCCCCCGCCCCCACCGCCAAGCCCCTAGCCCGAAGACCCGCCGACAACAGTGCAGCAGAAAGACACGAGGTATAAGAGAGAGAGAGAGAGAGAGAGAGAGAGAGAGAGAGAGACAGAGGGGAAGAGACGAAGGGCGCTAAATAACCTGCGGCCAAACGGAGGGAGGAGGCCCCGAGCGCACGTACGTTGACGCTCGCGCACAGCCACCTCTGTGTAAGTGATACAGGCACACACGGAGCTTCGAGCACTTAATAATTCAAAGCAGATGGAGGAGGCAATTGAAAACGCTCAGGCCAGAGGAGACACATGGACACAAATATAGACAGAAGTAGAGAATACACACACACACACACACGCAGTAAACACACACACATACAGTAAATACACACACGCGCAGTACAGTACACATGGAAACAGAGGTATACAAACAGACAGACATGGAGACACACACAAACACACACTGCAGTATGGATGAAGTGCTTGTTGTTAAAGGAAGGCAAATGATGAGGCTAATGAGGCCTTGAGCCTACACCAAGCTACAGTACTGAGTGACGGAGGTATTACAAGCACGTTATTTATTATCTCAACTGATAATTGTGCTGGTTAAAACGTTTTGTTGTCGTTTCTTTAGTATATCCTTTTATTTTCTTAGCTCATCAACGTTCCTCTGGTTGTTAAAACAAAATATTCAAAAACGCTATGCAGATTATAGTTAAGTATATCAGCCGTAAATTTGTAAGTTGAAAACAAACTACTGTGCACATACAGTAAATGCTATATAGAGTATGTTGTCTGGTTATGTTGTTTTCATACCTTGTTACAGTATCTCACATCGTCTGCACCTTGTGCTCTACTCTGTTGAATTCTGCTGAATGGATTAATGACGTGATAACTCATTTTACACATGGTGATAAGTGGCTGTGCGTGTGAATTATTCACAATGGCCCTCTAATGCTAAATGTCTGTACACGTATTGTTCTCGCATTGATTAAAATGTGGTGACAGTGTCATAAAGCAAACGTGGTCTCACAAAGTCATTTGCTTCCATTTGGCCAGTGGGGTCGGTGCATCATCTGCCCTCTCTTACCCGCCACTGTAGTCTCCTTCAGTGACTCATAACCCAGTTTCCTCTACTTTGAGAAGCTAGTAGCATTAGCATGGCAAGGTTTCAATGACATGCCCGAATAGATGTGCGGGAAAAGGAAGCTTCCCGCTGCACTTAGCACCAACATCTGGTGTGAATCAGTGGTCATAAACGCTTGGGTTTGTAGTTAACAGCCAACATGTCTGCAATGGCATAGAAGTTAGAACCCCTTTCTTCCTGCTACTATTGAACCCGAACTAGAACCCCTTTTAGCTTCTACTATTGAACCCCATTCCCATCTCTCCTTCCCTCTCTCTCTCTCTGGGTCTTTGATATGTATTTGGCAGACGCTAAAGCAACACTGGGCTTTTTGAAACACTGGCACATGCTAAGTAGGCCACACAGGGCAGGAAACGATTGGACTGCACTGCACTGCAGTTTGCTGGCTAAGTATACTGTGGAAAATGCTCAACATGCACCTTTGTAGCTCCAAAGTGTGGAACAAAAAAGCCCTCATCTTAAAACCTCATAATAATAACATTTCGGAACAGCTATTAAAAACGTGTAAAGGTGACACGCTGAGAGAGGCTGGGAGATGGAATTGCATAAACAACAAAAGACAGAAAAGAACTCAAAACTCGGGGTAGCCGTGTGTTGTTAGACTGCTACTTCACCCAGAGTGAACTATACTCACAATGCATACTGTTTTTAAACGGTCTAACAGGTTTTACTGATTCATTTCACTTGCCTCACAATATGCTTTGGCCTATGACCTATGACTGTATACCGCGCATTAGCAAGCAGAACTATGGTCAAAGAAATGTCTCAAAATTATTTGTAAACACAAGGACCGTGATCCACAAATATCTGCCGATTTACAAGTGATTTGCTATTCACAAACACAAAACTCCTTCCTCAAATAAATATGTTAAAAGCTGTACCAATAGATCTTACTCTAATCTATGCAATCCACATAGCAAATATCTCCTGATCTCACCTGATACTGAGAAACACAATGGTATTCACAGGAACCATCAAAAACAGTGACCCCTGAATACATGGTTCTCTCTCCCTGTCTCTGTTGTATGATAGGTGTAAAACACACTGCTTTTGTCAGCATCGGTCGGCAGACAGGGACGGGCAGACGCTGAGCTAGTCAAACCTGTCATGTTTGTCTGAGAGACTCTCACCTGTGAAAAGCATGCAGCCACACACTGAAAACAAAAGTGCTAAACTTGACTGTGGCAATGGCGTTAATAGAACACCAACAGAGAGAGAGACAGCCTTGCCGGAACACCTTTTGGGAAAGAGCTCACAAAAAACAAAGGCTTTATTAACAGCCAGGATAGCGATAATCTCAAGGGTGCAGACCTCGTGAAAACAAAGTGAAAAATGGCCCAGTGTGCAATGGACTCATGAGTGAATTTGTGAGGTCAAACCCCGGTGAACTCACACATAATTTAATATAATGTTATGAAAAAGGTGTAAAAAGTTACTCACCTCCATCGGAGACTGCAGCAGACTGTAAAAAAGCAGAGAGAGACATAGGTCAGCGTCTGCCAACTTCAGGGAGTGTGCACATGAACACACACACGCAGAGTATAGTCTCATGAATACAAAAATACAAGAACAGTTTATGTTGCACCTGGCTTGTCCACAATGCAACACATTCACACACACACACACACACACACACACACACACACACACACACACACACACATACACACACACGCCAACATAAAACACACAGGTTTGTAACAGCCACGTTCGCACACATTCAGGTAGAAGTAGAATCATCTGGAAACTGGTCATGATCCACAGAGCCCAACCCTCAACAGGGTGGGGTTCTGTGTTGTGTGTGTTGTGCATCTCTCTTCACGTTGTGTGTTACAATAACCCTTCCCCAAACTCCCATGTATCCCTGCCATATTCATACCATTCAAAAAGACACAGGGCCCTATGTCACGCCGGGCACAAAAAGCCGCTGGTTCGATCCCGGCTAACTCCTCACCATGTGTCGAGGTGTCCATGAGCAATACATCTAACCCTAACTGCTCCCGGTGATTGGTCGCGCCTTGTGTGGCAGCATTCACCATCGGTGTGTAAATGTGTGTGTGAATGGGTGAATGTGAGGCAATGCTGTACAGCGCTTTGAGTGACCGGAAGGTTAGAAAAGCGCTATATACGGTAAATGCAATCCATTTACATTACGCAATTGATCAGCAAAAACCTGGTCTAATATCAAGATTGTAATGCTTATGGCAGGTGCACAATGCACATACACACACAAGGATGCACAGGAGCACACAAGCAAATGATAAAACATTCAAAGAGTACATTGTGAAATATTATTATTGTGTAGTTTATTGGGTTTTTATCTTCTTCCGATTGCTGTAGTATGAGAAACATGTGTGTTTTAACAATCATTGGTACTCAATTGTAGTGGTAGGCAACTGCCTTTTTAATCTAAGGAACATTGCTAAGATTAGATCGGTGGTCTCACAAAAGGAGATGGAAATGCTCTCATGCATTTATTTAATCTAGCCTGTCTTATTTTAATGCGTTGTATACTTGCCTTAACAAGTCTTCCTTGAACCGTCTGCATGTGGTTCAAAATGCTGCTGCAAGGCTACTGACGAGGACCAGCACACATTACTCCTGTACTTAAGGCATTGCACTGGCTTCCCATTGGTTTTAGAGTTGATTTAAAACATTTTGTAACAACTTTTTGCACGGTCAAGATCCCTCATACAGCATAGATATTTTACTAAAACAGACTTTTAGTCGGGCTCTGAGGTCTTCTAGCCAAGCCCTTTTAGTTGTCCCCAGGACTTGTTTAAAAACAAGAGGTGACCATGCATTGTGTACAGTGGCCCCTAGGCTCTGGAACTCTCTCCCTTTATCCTTGAGAACATTGGAGTCTGTGGATATATTTAAAAAAAACACCTTAAGAGACATCTATTTAAACAAGCCTTTAAGTAGTATTGTCATTATTTCTTTTTGTACATTATTTGCATTATAATGGTACCTTGTAGTTCTGTATCTACAGTGCCTTCTGTTTCTTTTTATTTAATTTCCTTGTTCTATGTAGTACTTTAATATGTACTACAACCGTTCTATGTTTTACTGCCATTTTTCTAAGTTTCTATGCTGTTAATGCATAATATTGGGACGCACTTTGTGACTGCTATTCTGTGAAAGGGGCTATACAGACAAATACATTGTAATTACTTGCATCAACATATTTTATGGATCTTGGTGGAATCTCGCTGTTGTCTATAGATGGTCTGCTCCAGCACTTTCACAAACTCGCCAGCATAATAGCAGGGTGCAAGCGTGTCTGGACTTTTTAAAAGGGAATGGGAGATGACACTCGGATGGGTTTATCGTATGTTACGCCCAAAACACCACTAAATAATGAAGAGAGACAGTACAAACCTGTCTAACCTAGCGCCTGGCGCACAGACTGACAGGTCTGCCATTAAAATAGCAAAAAGGATTGGGACAAACATTGCTCTTTAAACTGTGCACTTAATAATTAAAATGGGGCCCAGTGTTTAATCCCAAAACTATATCACTCGATAAATACATAAATATGCTTTTAAATACATTTACACATGTTTATTGGCATATTTCACTGCATATTTCATTATACAGAAAACCACCCAAATGCCAGATTGCTTGGAACTACTAAAGCAAGCATATTTTGGTGTGATCAACAGATTCTAAACTAAGTCATTTCCTGGTTAGAAATACTTGTTCTATTGGCAAATACTTGTTTTATCGGTATTCCATGCACAATAATGGCTAATTTAAGAGTTTGGCTGGACTAAAATATTTGTTATTTCGTAAGAATGAGAAATGTTTAGACTATATTCGTGAGTTTAGCAGGACATCCCTTGCCATATGTATTTGCACAATTAATAAATGCATGACAAAATGTATAAATAAATACATAAAATGCAGAAACAAATATATTAATTTATAAAATTCATATTAAGTCATATTTAGTTTTCAAATTAACATTAGATTTTTATGGCAGCCAAATTTCCCCATAGGGATTGATAAAGTAATTTTTAATTAGGTGTTATCTTAAACACACACCATAAAAAAGTACAGTATGTGGAAGCTTTGTTATTTTATTGAAAGTATTCTAATTTCCCATGTTTGCACAGCATTTCTAGTTGGGTATTCCATCATTTTCCCACGTCAAGACGCAGTTTGCACAGACAGATTGCACAGCCACTGGATTAACTGGGATTATCGGACTAGCCCGGGTCAGACCAGCTCATCCTACAGCATACAGTATAAGACGTTGGCACCACATTGGAAATGTGGATTTGATGTGACTTTACAGTACAGCACTTGGCTGTGGTCTGACCACTATAGAGAGAACGACACAGACACAAACATTACCACATGGAAACTGTGGTTAGCTCGCTGCGCGCCACCTCTCTCGGGCACACATACTTCAACTGCCGCGTGTTCGCTCTCTGATGTGTGCACGTATGAATCTGTGCGGCAGGCAACACAAGTCTATTAGAATATGAGAGTAGCCGTTAGCGATGCCTATTGTGGGTAGTGTTCATGCTTACATGGTATCTTGGCACGTTAGCAGCACTGCAGGTCTCACAGACAGGCACATAGTCCAATAGGAAAATTATGAAAGACTGGAAAAAAAATTCGACATTTTGCCGTGTGTGTGCATATGTGTGCGCATGTGTGTGTGTTGCGTGTGTGAGATTACTTCCAGAAGTACTGTGGTGGAGTGGGTCAGCCCTCAGTCTGGGCTCCACATCCTCTCTCTCAGTTTTCACGCTACTCCTCCTAAAGTGTCTTCTCTACTCCTCCTGCTGTGTCTGGCTGCTCTACTCCTCCACCCATCCCTTCCCTCCATTCCTCCCTCCCCCAACAATTCTTTCTCTCTTTCCATAAGCCATTCTCCTTATCTATTCTCCCTCTCTCTCTGTCCTTCCTCCCCTCACTAACTTGCCCATAAAATAAGTGACCACCCTCCTCTCCTGGCAGACCACAGCCATGGCCACAAGGGGTATTGCCCCCAGCCCCCCCCCCCTTCCTTCCCGGTCTCTCTCTCTCTAGTTCCCAAAAACCCCTATCCGTTGGGAAGCACACAGGGAATGCTATGCAGAATAACATTCATTCCGGACAACCAACCCATCACATTCCTAACTCTACATCCCCTAGTGAACTGACTGAAAAGCTATCAGTTTCAATGTCTAAAATACACCTAGCCATAGCGTGCTCAAGTGTTATCCTGACCAAAGCAGACACATTGAGCCCAACTGTTTGTCATGAATGTGTGTGACTGCATAAATTATAAAACAATGAAACAACAATCAAAAAGCAATAACCAGAAACCTGAAAGCCTTCATTAGAACCACAAATATAATAATTAATGTGACGGTAAAACAGCCACAGCATTCCAAGCGTAAACAAACATACACATCAAGCTGTTGACAAGGCCTAATTTATAAAGATGTAAAGATGTACTATACTAGCGTGGGACTGTTGTGTTGTTAAGATCAACCGGTTTTACAGAAGGAGCTGTTTGACAACACCGCCTAGATTTAGATAATCCACACATACACACACGCACACACGCACGCACGCACGCACCCGCACGCACACACCTGTTCACTTACAACTATAAATGTATTAAACTTGTGGGGACGAGATCTTCATGCTAGAAAATAACCCTCAGACAACCACAGGTCTTAACATGCTTACTGAATGGCCTTTAGACCAGGTTTATGAGCAGGTGTGACCGTGATGTGGATGGGTGCAGGTCCCTGGCGCCATGCTGGCTGAGGCTGGTAAGAAGGGAGCACCGTACATCATCTGTTAAGCAGGAAGGCTGAACGTGCGCTAGAATTAACTACTGATATGATAATGCGGTATGAAACACTTCAAGAGCAATTAAGGGCTTGTTAAACAATCGTAACTCCCCTCAATGCTTTTGTGCGTGTGTGTATGGAGATTCCTGTAAGACATCTTCTGCGATTGAATGTTACACAGAGCCCTTGCCAACACTGCTCTGAGTACAACATCTCTATCTGTGGCAAAAGCTGTCAGAGATAAAATACACACACACAAAGTGTAGGCATACACACACACACACACACACACACATACACACCTACACAAAGACAACTCTGTTTTGTGCCACATATTCCTGGCTCGGACACAAGAGCAGTAACTGCCACCTTTGGTAAGGAATGCAATCCCACTCAGAACTGCACAAGTGGATGGAATGTAGGTGTAAGCAACGGAGGGAACAAACTGAACAAACTGACATAACGAATAAGACTGATGGCCACTTGTTTTGTATGGAGCCTCCTAGAGATGCTACAGCACATCACACCTTTAACTGAACTGGCGAGCGTTAAAAAGGGGTTAATAAATGCAGGCGCGCGCGGCAACAGCAACAATACCTTGCATGCACGCTACCAGCACAGGCGGACTGAGGAAGCTGTTGCTCCAGCCGTCTGAAAGCGTGCGTGCTTACTTTTGAAAATCTGGTGAATACTGAGCGCCACTGAGGTGCGCAGGGTCGCACTGCCAACATTGGCAACTGTCAAAAACGCTTTACTCCATCTTAGCTTAGCTTGCTTAGCTCAACAAAGTGGGGATGAATAAAACCCTGCGGGTGTGGTGTGAGTCAGCAAGAATTAAGCTGTCTTTGCACATTGCCATGTGTGTGAAAATGAATAGCCATTCTAAAATGGTGTATAAATGATATCACTCAATTCTGTATGCGTCACAACTTCCTAACCCTTCAAAAGAAAACATCACACACGGAAAAACTGAGTAATGAGAGTAGACAGTAAACTGTATATTAGAAATGAAGACTACTGTATACGGTGCATTCTGGAGTGAATGTCTGATCTGTTACAACAGAACCATAGAACCAAGGAGGAATCAGTAGGCCACTAGGAAACTGGCGGCAAATCAAGTCTAAGTGAAACGAGACAGATGAACACAACGTGAACGCTCATAGAACGCTCAAGCACCTTTTAAAATGAATCCTTCAGAAATGTGGTCAGTGAACTGTGCGTTATATTGTTATTGAGTTGTTTTTACAGTTTATTTCGTTGACCATCTGATTCTCTCCCCCACACATTCAACACAGAGAGATGTACAAAACCATCTGACACAGAGAGAGAGAGAGAGCGAGAGAGTGAGAGAGAGAGAGAGAGAGAGAGAGAGAGAGAGTGAGAGCCTACAGCCATCTATGACTCCAGTTAATCTTGCTTTTCCTTTCTCCACAGACACACGCCTTCTCAATTATCCACATTCAGCTCTGGTCCTCTCACTTTCTTTCTCTTCATGCATCAGTATTTGTATTTCCCTCAAGCTTCTTCTCGGTGTACTTTGCTGTAACCACCCCCCTTCATCTCCCCTGTCTATTTGTGTTGTGTGTTTCACAGGACAGTCCTGGAACGCAACTCATAGTAGACAGTACGCCATTCGTTCTCTCTCTCTCTCTCTCTCTCTCTCCATACGTCTGTCACTTGTTCTGTTAGTTCTGAGAGCTGCCACCCTGCTACTCCACACATAGTATCTAGCACACAATGCCGTGTCGTGAATAAAAGACTGCTAAGCAAAGTTCTATAAGACACTCCATCCACTGATCACCCTGTGCTGCTGCCAAGTGCACCAGTGCGTGTGCGTGCGTGTGTGTGTGCGTGCGTGTCACTCACCGTGTTAAAGTGCCAAACGCGCTTGAAGGAGAGCCTTTTCCTTAGGCTCATCCTGCCCTCCTCAAATTGAGGAGAAAGCCTCAGACTGCTCAGCCTACATAACTGATGCACACACACACCTAACGTCCTCCTCGGAAGCTAGGGGGAGTCGACCGTTTGTGGCATGCAGTTGACAGAACACACATACAGATTACTGCCTTCTGAGAAACTAATCTCATAATACAAGTGTCTGTCTCTCTCTCAGCCCTATAACACACCATGGGCTGAATGTATAGGTTCCCAGGACACACACACACACACACACACATATCCATTTCCAGATTGACACGCCCCCAGAGACAGCAGTTATAGGAGCAGTGGGCGGGGACTCGGCCAATGTACCAATGGCAATAGAGCTTCCTTCATTCCGACACTCCTTACAAAATTGTTTTTGAATCTTTTCCACTTCTCAACTGTTTATTAGTTAAACAAACAGGCTGCTTCACTTCTGTCAAACACAGTCCAGTCGGGTGAAGAAGGGCGAGAGGAAGGAGAGGAGAGAATAGCTTAATCTGTTAATTCATTTGGATAAATGAGCGTAATGACGTTTGTTCAAAGGTCACCTGGGACAAGGCAATCTGCTGAAGTAACTTAACAGTTGCAACTGAAATGGAAACATACGGCTTCAACACTAGAACCGCCAACGGGTACATTTTTACCAGTAGGCAGTTTTAGGTATAAAGATTCTTGGCAGTTGTAGTGTTAAGTGAAGTGAAAATGTTCTACACAAAGCTCAACCTACAGCTTCCAGTTTCATCATAACAAAACAAATGTTTATTGCACCCCCTTAGTCTCTGCTGCAATTGCCTTATGGCTCAATGTACCAAATGTACCCAATGTACAGTATGTGAGCTTTATTGAAAACCTCTAGGTGCTAGGTACACCGCATACTGTCTAACGGACAATCTAAAAGCTGTTTAGTTTAAAAAAAAACACTGTGTGTGTGTGTATGTGTGTGTGCACACGCACGTGTGCGCAGTTAAAGTGAGAGAGAATTTCCATTATGTAAGGCATTTCCTTTATTTTCCTTATGATGGGAAATTGTTAGCAAAACCACAGCACAGTGGTTCTTCCCTAACCAGACACACTGCTCTGTAATCAACATGTCCTATACAATAGAATAGTCTATAGTTGGTTATATGTTTTCCCTACATCTTAGTAACAACAGCAGACAAAAAAATATATATATAATAAAAATAATACCAAACTTTTTTGTTAATTTTATATATTGATTCAACTTGTTTTCCATTCCCAATCACCCAATCAACCTGTTTACAAATAGTCTGATCTTTGATATCTTCCCATGCACATTCTCATGACACGTGCACACTTTCCTGACAGGCTGCTCACCTGAGTCCCCAGAGCTCAGGTTGTAGCCAGTGTCTGAACGCTGCAAAAGACTGATATGCATGCAGAGGAGAGAAGGGAGGGGAGGGGGGATCTATGGGATGCCTCCTCAGTCTAATTCCTGTGGTCTAGACCAAAAGCTCACGTTTCCCTGTGTGTGTGTGTGTGCGTCCGTGTGTGTGTATGTGTACAGTATGTCTCTTCGCTGCATTTTTTTCTACCAGTTTCACATTTAAAGATATACTTTCCACACACACACACACACTTGTCTTGACATGGACAGCAGTTCTTTGTTTAGCCTTTACAGTGGATAAGCACCAGAGGGTATTGAAACCTTAGACTTGAGACAGATGAAATGACTTCAGCTCCAAGATATACAATATACAGTGTATTGAAGGCATTGCCACTACATACTGTACAATGTATCATGAAATATGTTTCAAGGTGGCAATGGATGAAAATCTATTAAATCTAATCAATCTAAAGGCTGTTATTAGTTATTTTCAGATTGCTCGGAAATGCCCTTAAACTAATGCCAAATCCTGAAACCTTTCTCCAAAATATAAGTCCATATTAGTGATTTTGAATGAAAAATTGTTCTTCTCATACAAATAATTATGAATATTGTTAGATAACAAACTTTCCTATAAAAAACATGATTTGATAAACATAAAGCTGGTTTATCTTAAAACTAAAGAAGCAGATGGATCGTGTTACAATCTTATCAGTGTTGGCAAAGTCATACACATGAACTCACTACATAACACATCTAAACACTGTCTATCGCAGTGCCCGAAGATATATCACAGGATACAGGTTGCAGTACAACTATAATACAACTAGTGTGAACTATAGGCAGTGTACAACATGGCATACTGTAGATTGCCACGTGTGG
>JAOEGT010007651.1:0-35732 GCA_025447795.1 Speoplatyrhinus poulsoni
CTTGCGAGAGTAAAGAGCTGGTCCGTTGTTCCACGACCAGGACGGAATCCGCATTGTTGTTCCTCAATCTGAGGTATTGTAATATATTGTAATATAAAAAAAGTATTGTAATATGAACTAATATTCCCTGATGAGTTTTTAAACTCTGCTGTGAGGGTTATGAGTCGTTGTTGAAACAAATACCACTTGGCTCACTCTGAATGAGTAGTCTGGTTTTAGAATGAGTGTCTGCATTAATGCCCAATTTGCCCTCTTTCCCCAGGGTGCAATGCCAAAGAGGGGGCCATTCTGTTTATATTTCGGTCACACCCGCTGTGTCACCATATGTTTCCATGTCTTTTTCAGGCTTTTGTTACACATGCACAGTGCATTCATGAGAGAAATTCTCATGAGTAAGAAGCTTTTCACACATACTGTCCTGTGTGTGCGTGAGAACATTTCAGTATATCCGGAATGCATTTCAGTCATACATGTGCGTAAAGTGTCTTACAAATCCTTTTTTCGCAGTTAAAGTTTCATGCTGAGGTAGTAGGTATGTGTGCAAGTGTGCACTGTTACAACAGGGTGAGTTTCATATGTGCGTGTTTCATATGCATGTTTGAGTTCATTCCACCTGTATTTGCATCATATGAGCCTTTCACATGCATGTTTGAGTTCATTCCACCTGTATTTGCATCATGTGAGCCTTTCACATGCATGTTTGAGTTCATTCCACCTGTATTTGCATCATGTGAGCCTTTCAAGTGAATGTTTGTATTAATCTGCTTCACACAAGTGTGCGTTTCATTTATGAATGCATTTCACATGCAGGTTTTCAGCAGTATGGATGCATATGTGATTCCCATGTGAATGTGACCCTTCATACTCCTCTTCAACAATACCATCACATGTAATTGTAGGAGTGTGTTGTCGTGACTTAAGCATATTTACTGTTCTCACAGAAATTTCATATTTAGATATAAAATGGTTGTTCCTATAGAAAGCTCAAATGTAATAATACTTTCTTGGTTTTACCAGGATGGAGTGCTACATTCAGTACTTCTTGATCTTTAACTTAGTCCAGCTAGACCTAGACTGAACTTTGAGTTCTGCTTGCCGACTTTGTTGTTTTGTGCTAGCCCGTGTCTGCACTATTAATAGAGTTAGCCTGAGAATTCAGACTAAGGTCGGCAATTAGATTCCTGATTCTATTAGAGGAGAGGACAGCAAGGAAAAGCTCCCCCAGTTCACATAAATCACTGCTTTTGACATGGTATTTTATTTAGGCCTTGCTTTTATGCACAATTCAACTAATTTCTCTCCTTTCTTCTCTCACTGTATATCTTCCCCTCAGTGTCACGCTATACCTAAAGGTGCGTTCTGAAATGGCGAAGATGGCAAACGTTTTTTAACATTTTCGGTTTTCCATTTTATTTTTGATTCGGCGCGTACATTTTGCGAAAATAAGCAAACGGTCTGAGGTAAGCTCTCAGCGAACACAAACTGACGTTGGACGAAGGGTGACCATTTTCAGTCTAATAATTTTGGAGTGTTTACACCTTAACGTTCATGTCATGTTCAAAGCAAACTTTTCCAATTCTAAACGCACCTTTGAATAACCCAGCAGCAGCACCTACTTGTAGTCACAAAGACCCAGTCTAGTGACTGCAGAGCTTAATTGTGTGTCAACGAGGAGAACCCAAATTTCCCAGTATGAAGCTTAATCCTCTGTCTTTCCAATGAGGTCTCATTGTTTTTCATGCTATTTTCTAGCTCAATATTATATTATTGAGTCTATAAATAAACTAAAATCATATAGTTTGCTGATCCTGTGTTGATGAACTTGAAGTTGCATGATTCTGCACGTTGCCAAGTCTCACAGACTGGCTGCCCTTTTCCTTAATGACACCCATATTTATTTACACCTCTCCTCCTCACTGGAAGCTAGAGTGACTATGACGCACACTGATGTGCATACATACTTAATGGTCTACCTACTGTATGAGTGATGAATCATTTAGTCATTTTATAAATCCGTTATATCCAGTGCTTAATTGTTCCGGATAAAGGCTCAATTTAGGGCATTTGCGTTTCGATATCTTTCAAATGGTTTGATATTACAGGTGCTAGTTAGCTAGGCCGAATAAACCAGAACAAAAGTACCATAGAATTAAAACAACTTTATTTTTTATATAATATAATGTGAAGTTGCACGAGAATTGAACAGAACGGGATACAACAAATTGGTTGGGGAGTTTTGTTGAATGAATTTGAGACAACAGGTCTCAAATAAACTAAATTAGATTTGTGAATGGATCACCCATGTCCAGCCTGGAATATGAACAAGGCTTTTATCACACTTAATATACATCAAGCAATGTCTCGTTTCACAATAAAGTTTTCTGCCTTGCTTTATGTCTCGATGCATCACAACTGAGAAGATTAGGTCTAGATTAAGTCTTTCCTGATCACAACTCAACCCCAGAGCCTTATTGATTTATAAAGGCCATAAAGATGCCATTGACACACAGCGCACAGTCTGCAGTAGGGAAAGGACAATGAAATTGGGCTCTTCTTGAGAATGTGGATTAGGCTCAGAGAAATGCTTTTCCTGTGGCCTAAAATTCTGTGTGTGTGTAAATTGCATTTATTGTGGTAAAGTATATTTTTATAATCACTACCACATAAAAATGTATATAAGCTGTGAGATGTCTGTCACTACGGCATCTGGAAGTTGTTCACACCATGCTGTATAGTATGATTGGATTCATGCATTTGGTACAATGCTCAATAGGCCTTGCTGTCTTTTAAGATGCCTGTTTTTGTTGTGGTGTGTTCCAGGATACTGTGGTTACAAGCATTGGTCAACGTGCCGCTTAAGCATAAGGTTATGGGAAATGCAGTCATTACGCTATTGCTCCTGCAATATTACTAATATATGCTTTAAATGGTAGAACCATAGGGCATTGACTATGCTAAGATGTTATTGCTAGGGATTGTTCAACATTGAAATGCCTTGTCTACTCAATGTTGTTAGTTCAACTGAACTGAAGATGGAAGGGACCTTTTTGCTGAGTCTGACAATCAGCCCACAACTGCTGTCACGCTCAGTGGTGTATGTATATGTGAGTTAGCAGGCTATGCCCAGCCTAAATAAATATGATCACGCACTAGTGAATGTACCCAAACACAACCTCCTCAGGGTGGAGGTGAGCTAAACAAACCAGATGGCTTACTGCTCAGATTTAAGACAACAGTAAACTTGATGCGTTAGTAAGCTTATGTGAAGCTGATCGAGAATATACAAACTTTGTTATCCAATTAGTTATTAACATTTAAAGTTTTTAACATTCAGAGTAGTCTGACTCATCTCATAGACATCACACTCTCAAACAACCTTTATCACAGTATATTTACTATACTGTGTATACTATACTGACTAGGACCAATAAGAAATCAGTGACACATTAACGGGTGCTTCAAGCATTACACTTGCTTCCTATTGGCATCAGACTTTAAAATATTAGTAATAATCACTTAGCACAGTCAGGCTCCCTCATACATCTTGGTGTTCTATCGGGTTGAGGTCAGGACTCTGTGCAGGCCAGTCAAGTTCCTCCACGCCGAACTCGCTGATCCATGTCTTTATGGACCATGCTTTGTGCACTGGTGTTGTTGGAAACAGGAAGGGGCCATCCCCAAACTGTTTCCACAAAGTTAGGAGCATGAAATTGTCCAAAATGTCTTGGTATGCTGAAGCATTAACAGTTCCTTTCACTGGCACTAAGGGGCCAAGCCCAACTCCTAAAAATACAAGCCCACACCATTATCCCCCTCCACCAAACTTTACACTTGGCACAATGCAGTCAGGCAAGTACAGTTCTCCTGGCAACCGCCATACCCAGACTCGTCCATCGCATCACCAGACAAAGAAGTGTGATTCGTCACGTCAGAGAACACATCTCCACTACTAATAGTGTCCAGTGGCGGAATATTTTACACCACTGCATCCGACGCTTTGCATTGCACTTGGTGATGAAAGGCTTGGATGCAGCTGCTCGGCCATGGAAACCCATTCCATGAAGCTCTCTACGCACTGTGCTTGAGCCAATCCGACCTTTGGAGGTCTGTAGCTATTGTGTCTGTAGCAGAATGATTTCTGCGCACTGTGCGCCAGCATGCGTTGACCCCGTTCTGACTTTGTGGCCGACTACTTTATGGCTGAGTTTCTGTTCTTCCCAATTGCTTACACTTTGTTATAATACCACTAACAGTTGACCGTGGAATATTTAGTAGTAAGGAAATTTCACGAATGGACCTTGCACAGGTGGCAACCTATCATAGTACCACGCTTGAATTCTGTGAAATCCTGAGAGCGACCCATTCTTAGTCTGCATGCAGTGCTTGATTTTGATACCCTTGTGTGGCCATGGAAGTGATTGGAGCCCCTGAATTCAATGATTCGGAGGGGTGTCCCAAAACCTTTGGCAGTATAGTGTAGCTTTTAAAGCATGTTGGTTTTTTTCTATTTACATTGCTGTGTTCTTGATTTACACTGTATTTGTACCTTTTTAGTACCTTGTATAATTTTTTTGGTTGTATTTTATTGTATGTATTTTATGGCATATTTCACCTTTTATTGTTTACTGCAGTTACTTACTTACTTGCATATAAATGCACGTTGAGCTCTTAGTATTCCAATACCTTTTGGTTTTAGTACATGGACTGTTCTGACTGAGTTTAATTTGTGTACTTCTATTACGTCAACTCTGCCGCCGTGGATGTATACTTGTCAGTGAACATGTGTGTTCTGGGGTTTTATTGGTGTGCGTTGTGATGTGGGTCTTGTAGTGTTTGGTCAGCAGGATTAGGTAGCAGGCTTCCATCCGGGAGGATGACAAGTGAAGATTAGAGAGAAGAGATCTGTTGTGTGTCCATAGTGAAGCTCATGTTTGTCCTCCAGGCTATGGCAAGCTCTTCCTTAAAGTCATTACAATGAAAAGCCTAACCATTTGAAAAATGAACACACAGATTTAACACATTACCTACTTTAGGTGCAGTGCAGGGTTACTTTTAGCCTCAACTGGGAATTTGGGCTCTAGTTTTTTTTTTTTTATTAATCTATTTTTATTCTCATGTCACAAGGTGATTAAAGCAGAGTATTCACCTTGATTAATGAGTTCTCATGTCTGAGGTGTCAATCACCACACTGATTATGTTGCTATCTGTCACTCCAGATGAAAGCCTCTTTCACTGGTGAGACAATCCTATCGTTGTGCTAGAGAGGAGACCTCACACACCCCAGGGAGAGGGTAATATGAAACCATTGGTCAGGCAGCAATGGTAAAATGACAAGTCTGGAAGAAGAATGTAAAGCAAAGAAGCAAGATAATAATACATTTACTCTGGACAAATATTTGAATTATTGGATCCAGATTTTACAGTGTTTGTATTATTTTGGGGCAGAACTAGTCTCCTAATGTATATTTATATAGTTTTAAAACAAAATAAACTACAGATATATTTATGAGATTATGTTTTAATAATATATTTCTGTATGTGTCATGTTTTGAAATGCAGCCAAGTCAAATGACTAGCGTTTCCACAGAGGATTTCATAATTCTTCAAGTGTCTAGTTTTAGAGTTTTAAACCATAATGCTAATATTTTTTTTTGCTGCCATTTGGTTCTATAGCATTTGTGTAAATAACAAAAACTAAAGACGGAGCCTAAACAATTATAAAACATTAAGTCGTTCAGTTTTCCCAACCATATCAAGATCTGAGGTGTTGCTGGCATGCACAATAATGTAATCCCTGCTAACATTTTGGAAGTTTCATGCAACGTGCAACTGCAAGGGACACATCTCACTCTGCGTTCTATGGCGTTCAACTAAATTAATAACATAAATTAGTTACAATTCCTTCAGAATGTGTTACTTGAGTAAATTCATCTGTTGGGTTTCACATTTCATTCAGCGTACACCAGAAGGGTCTAGCACCCGGGTAAAATACGATAGTATTACATAAAATAACCTTCCAGATGATTTGTTATGGTCGACACGCATGCCATTGTTCACTTCAAAAAGACACATGCAGTTGAACTTTTACCCAAAGAAAGGGGTTTACGACAGAACTCCTGCATGCCTTACTCCATATGATGTATACTGTAATGAAACTCCATTATTGCCTTTTCTAATGATCCAGTCAAAAATATTTTCTAGAGCTAAAAACCTGGTTATACATTAAAATGTGTGTGTGTGCGCTTAGGTATATTATGTTTTATTGAAGAAAAAAAAAAATAAAAAATATATATATATATATATATATTAGTTCAGTCCGTATCCTCACACTATTTAAGATGTAACACAATGCCACCACTGTTTCAGCTGAGATATTGCTCTTCAATGAGCATTCTTTGCATACATTTAGATAAGACCATGTATAGGAACCTGAAATAATACAAGGAGGTTCTGTGTTGGAGAAATGCGTGTGATAGATCGGGTGGAATGCAGCACAGAAGACGTTAGGCCACACAACCCACTGGTTTCCCTTTTACTGGGGCACGCAGAGTTCATAGCTCGCCAGATGTTATGATAGTTTTGTCTCTCCAGGTGTTGGTTTTTCCCTGCTCTGTTTGGGTGCAATACACCAGACCACATGTTTCAAGACTCGATCAAACGCAGGAAATTTTCCTCTATGGTGGGTATAAATAATCCAGCACTTTTTTTTTTTTTAATGGCTGTCTTGGGGTAATTGGAAACAGATAGACATAATACTTGATCTACAGTAAAGGTTGCTCTTATTTAGCAATGTGTCTAAAATTAGGCCATGGCAGCCGTTGGCCTAGCTAGAAATTAGCGTACTGTTAAGTAGAGATCTGCTGTGCAGTGGGCAGTGAGACTGGTTCTGGCTGGTGAGACCCAATGTTGGTTCAGGCACATATTGTACTCAAGCGCCAAACAAACCCTGGGTGAACAGGTGCCCCGTTACAGTGATTCAGAATTCAGCTCAGACTAATATAAAAAAAGTAGGGTCTCGTGATTTGTAATATAAATGTTACGTCACTTCCTTCTCCCCAAAATATTTAATTAAATTTTCTAAGTGGTTTTGACACTTTATTGTTGCCGTGGTAGCTGTTGTTTTAAGTACAGTAGTTGAACAAACTATTCCACATTCTTCTTACACTGCTAAACATTCCCTTCATTGAGTCCTTAAGCGGAAATGGCCTCTTACCAGAGCAATGGCCCCAGCCATTGTTACCAAGCCACCTAGTGAGGAAACACTGTAGCTCCTTTGCTACAGGAATGCTTCTGTTTTCTGATAGACTTGAATGTTGCGGTTTGGTACAGTAGCCAGTGAAAGTTCATCAGATCCAGTATCTCCTTCTTCCCTGCGGTTGTGGAACAATATTTATGTTCTTGGACTTGCTGCACATCTGCTTGGGTTAGTCCGTTAATAGTCTGCTTACAGTGAATCTTACAGTACGGCCGATTCCCTGACTGCTCTCGAGGGGCAAAGCGTATAAATTACAAAATCCCTGCGTGGTGCCTCAGCTTTTCTGCTGAACTATCACAAACACAATGCAGTGCAGACAGTCTGAAGGCTGTGTGGGTCAAATGTGCCTTGGTCAGTACTCGTCTGTCTACAGTATACTATTTGTTTGTGGGACATAGGCTGCTGTGCAAGTTACATTGACCAGTGGCGTTCAGTGTAATTTTGTTGTTTATTTGCTTTTGCAGTGAAGCAGTCGTGGCTGCGATGGCTGTGCCCTGTACATGAAGGAGACATCAGAATATCAGATCTCTGTTTGTTTAGGTATCCAGTTAGAGGAGCAGGAGCTCCCATCTGCTGGGGGGACGTGGGGTCCTAAATGTTGGAATGTCTGTGCTTGCCCCTGGCGTCCTAGCCTGGTGTAGCCAGAACATGTTCACCTAGTGAAGATGGTCTGGTCACACTCCATTGGGAAGCGTTAACAGTTGTATCCTCCTACAGGGTGTAGGCCTCTGGTTCATGTTGAAACTATTGGACAGCGTTTTGTCAATCTTCCTTGCTACAACTGTTTTGATTGCCTCATCTAGCTCTGCCACCATTTTGAAACATGGATTGACTTCAATGTAATCTCACTAACCCTAACCCTGATTGGACCGCCAGCAGAGTGGCTGTGTAAACGCTAATCTGAACAGGGTTTCCAGACTATAATCTCAGCGAAACAAATTGAACTGAGAGCAATAGTCGTGTGGAGCCCGGCTACTGGGCCCTTGCATTTGTGTGGAATGTTTAGTTCTCATAAAGTAAGTCCCTCCGTCTCACTGGCTTTATGCTGGAGGACCTTGCAATATAAACATTGACAAGATAACCATTTTATTTTGGTCTTAAAATATGGGTAACAACGAAAGGGGCTGTGTGTGCGCGTGTTCACATTTGTATATTCAAAGCCATCCGTTGTGCACTTCAGACTGATATGATAATGAGCTGGTGCGGGCCAAGAGTTAGCTTGTCTCCCCAGACACCAGCTTTCCTGAGAGTATGTGGTAATAAAACCATCTTACTTAGCAATAATGTTCTCCTAACTGCTGCAGCCCTGCATGTTTTAGATGTCTCCCTGCTCCAACACAGCTGATTCACATGAATCAGGTGTTAGACTGATAACGAGCCAATAATGTGAATCAGGACCAGGATTGCCCACCCCTAGATTTTTGTTTTTGTGGGGTTGGTGCGAGAGGGTGGAGGTCACTTGTGTGAGTATGTTTTCATTCTTTCCTGTCTGTTAGTAGCTATTACTGTTGTGTAAACCGACAGACCAACAGTAGAGCCTATTAAGATTGAAATCAGGTTGCATATAGTGATTCAGTTCTTCATCCCATAGGCATTGTGCTAATTCTCATCTGAGCCCTGCCTGTCTCGCTCCCGGCCCTTTTGTGCTCATGTGGACTCGGCTGACAAGCCAAGGTTAGACGCCGGGCGCTGTTCCTCTCAGCCTGGATCGGTAACTGTCCCAGCCCAGTCCTGCTCTCCAGGGGTGGCATAGCAGGGCTCTGTAAACCCCATGGGCGGACAGTACGATCCCTTAGAACACATCGATGCTCTTCTTTAACACTGCTCTCCTCTCGATGTTGTTGTTGTTGTTGTTCTTTAACACTGCTCTCCTCTCTACAGTAGTACTGTGGAAGTTGACATTCCCAAGTAAAATGTTTTCACTAAGCCCATTCATGTGACGTAAAGCAGACCTCTCACAGAAGACCCAGAGGAAAAGCATAATCACAAAGTCCTAATTCCTCAAGAATGAGTGATTGTAACTAGGCTAGCACAGCATAGCTGCCCGCTTTTATGATTATGGGAACAGTTCTCTCTTGAGGCTCACTCTGTGTGTGCGTGTGCACCTAGATGTACTCCGTGTTTGTTTATTGCATATGCATCAGAAAAATATGTTTGTTTGTAGGGCACTGTGTCTACACACAGATGTGCTGTTGTTGGACTGGGGTGCCAGGCTGTCACTGGTGCTGCAGTCTGGATGAGGTTACATGGCTGTTATAACTAAGTCATCATAACCTAAGTGCTTTTAAATACTTCTTTATTTCAAAGATGTATTCCACCCAAATGACTAATCCTAAATCCTATGCTGTGTTTGACCAACAGAAGAGCGCGTGCGTGTTTCCCGAATGAGAGCCACAGAGGATTGTTTGAAGGCGATAGGGCAGATGTTCTCATGCTCTGGCAGAGCGTGAGCTCTGAAGTGCACCGAATGTCTCTTTGAACTCGGCTACCTGTGTGTCTGTCCACTCAGGGGAGCCCAGGCCAAGTGGAAGCAATGTGGCGAAGCAAACTGACATCTTACTGAATGAGAGGGGGGCTCTAGGTGTGTTTTATGTAATGAGGGAAGCCCTCTGTGATAACACGGCCGTGTGCGTGCTCACGCGCACATGCATACTGCACTCTACTTGTGCACAACGAGGAGCATTCTGGCCATGGGTTTGTATACTTTTAGCCATTTGTCATGGTGCAGCTGTGAGCCCCAGCGGACCAGCATTATATGTGAATGCATGTGACATGTTGTGCATCAGTAATCAAGGTCTGCCATGATAAAAGACTTTGTATAAACCATCAGGGTTAGAAGTGTCTCTCTCTCTCTCTCTCTCTCTCTCTCTCTCTCTCTCTCTCTCTCCCTCCCTCCCTCCCCCCCTCTCCCATCTGTAGCAAGCCGGTATCACACAGAGCCCTGCTATAACCGTCCCAACAACAAGAGCGTTCACACAGAGCTTGCAGATTCTCTCCGCCACCTGGCCTCGCTATAAGGAGAAACCTCACTGTTCCACTTCTGCCTGAGCATTCCGTGGCGTTAACGTGCTACAGTATAGAGAGAGCCTGAGGTGTTAATGTATGTATCCTATATCATGTGACTACAGGCAGCGTACATGAAGTGAGCACTCTTGAATAACGGAAATGGAAAAGCTGCCATCTGAACATGATTTATTATTCTTTAAATACACAGTGCGTTAATTATTATAGCTTAAACAACCACATTTCCCCCAATGTGAAATACGCTTGTATCACACCCCAACGTCAATACTGGCAAGCTGAATGGTTCCTTTACGACGGTCTCTGCCTTATTACATTTCCAATGTTTTATCGTGGACTTCCCCACGAGCTCCAGTCTGCCTGCAAGTCAACATCCATCAGCATTATCGTGCCGGCCAGCCAAACTAACAGGTTCCAACATCAACAAAGCATATATTACAAACATATTGTCAAGCACACAATTTGTTTATGTTAAATGGACTCACGTCCTTTAATTGTTTCTCAGGGACTGCTTGGGCTTACCGTGTAGCCATGTTATTCCCAGGATAGAGGGGCCCTTCTCTCTCTCTCAAAGAGAAAACCCTTTTTTCTCTACGAAGTTAATCTCACACAGCAGTCTCATTGAAGAATTTATAATGGATCTTTGTTTATTGTTGAGTAACCCTTCATTTACCCTTCAAAGAGGTTATTAGAATCCTTTATTATATATTGGATAATTTTGTTGTGAATACATTCACATAGAGTTTGTAATTAAAGACAAAGCAGCTATTTGCTAGATAGTTTATTGGACCTGCAAACGAGACATTCCGAGCTCTGAAGCGGCACTGTCAACCAATTGTCCTTTGCAGCAGATGGTATTGGTGATAATGCAGGCTAGTATCAGTGTCTGGCATTAATAATCTGAATGCTGATAATGTGTGATAATGTGCGATCTCTTTGGTGTATTTAATTCAACCGTGGTGTCTCTTAAAGCTCTGTTACATGGAACCTGTCTGTGGACAAGCCCTTGTATCATTAGTTTGACATTTTAGAGATGTTTGCTTTATTAACAATTCCTTTGTAGACATGCACATCTTTTATTTTAGTATCAATGGGTTGAAATATCCCATCAGAACTGGCCAGCAAAAATAGTAGGGGATTATATTCAGGTATGGTTAAAGTATTGCCATTTCAGTTTGACTGGATATATTCAATTGTATTTTAATTTTTAATCTTTTAAAATTATTATACTTTTTCTCTGAACTTGGTGTGATGTGAGCTATACCCAAAGGATATACCTCACATAGCACTGCCTATCTTATCACTAAGGAGGTGTAACAATAACAAGGTATATTTGCTTAGGCAAGGAAACTACACCAAGATCACAAATGACTGCCAGATCAAAGTGTCTGTTAAGATGCTTGGGAAAAGAGTCAACATTCAGAAATGGCAGTAAGGGAAAGGATGCAGCTTTCTCAGTGTATCTGTGGTGCGAGTACAAGTGACTATGAAAGGGCATACTAACTCTGTAGGCTGGGGATGAGCCATGTCAATGCTGCTCAGCCTATCCCCAGGGCTGTTAGGCAGGTCAATGGGGCTGAAGGACTCCTCGTCCTGCTGGGATGGAAGGCTATAAAGGCACAGGCTGCTGGTCCCCTCTCTCTCACTGCTGGATGAGGCTCTCTCTGAGCAGGCATGAGGCACAGCTGTAAGCCAGGCAGCAAGACCAGACTATTTGAGTTCATCAGGGGTACCACAGGTGAGGCATTTACCTGAACATGATCTGCTGCTGGGGTGGGAGGGCTGTTACATTGTTAACGTAAGGCGCCTTAAAACAAATGGGCTACATTTTTCCGTTGTTTGGTAAGAGAATGCTTCCCTTCTTAATTTAAATGGTTTAACTTTAACGTGTTCTTAATCCTTTCAACAAAGTAGGGCCTGCATAAGTAAACTCTGTGCTTGTATAAACTACTATTAGGCTACTGTTAACCAGCTCTTTTACAGTATGTGGGTCACAGGCCATGTCATGTGAATGAAGAGGCAATTGGACATTGATCTGCATGCTTATTAGGCTGTGGTAGATGAAAGCAGGTCACTGGCTCTCTAAGCTGTGAGACAATTGACTTCCCCTCTGCCCCTAAGCTGCCAATCGTAGGATAGTTATGAAGCCCCATGGTATGGAAAACCTTTTAAGGATGACATCAGTGGTTTTATTGGGATTACTTAGTTTTACCGTCCTCTTAAGTAAATCCAGCTAAGTGATGATTAAACTAAAATGTGTATTGTAGGTTTTTGTTTTTATTACACAAAATAATGTTCAATTATTCTCTTTCCATCTCCCAGATTGGCACAGATCCATTTGATAGCGTGCCACTACAGATAAGGCAACAGAGTCGAGGTGTATGTCATTGTGTGGTCTTCGGTTTTAATTTTTACATTTTCTTTATCTGACTTTAAACGGTTTCCTGAATTCTCCCAGATTTTTAGAGCCATTAAAATGCCCCTTCCATAACTAAGTGCATAAACTAAGTGCGGAGGCTAAACTAAATCCCACTAGGCAGTGATGTAATGGCAGGCGCTTTGATAAGACCAGAATTACATTGCATTAAAATACTGTGGAAACAAGTCTCATTACATGCAATTATGTGCAGTTTAGTCCGTCAGCTGTGGTGTTTACTCTGGCTCCTGAGACCTTATGAGTTTCTTGTGGCGAGATCCAGTTTCATTCTTCTGACTTAAATGTTTATTTTTGCACTTCTGTGTATTCTGTTTTTCGATTTGCTAGAAGGTTAGCTGTTGTCCCGGGACACCATTGTTGCACAACAGGTCACTGTTTAACACTGTGTGTGGGGGGAGGTCTGACATGTTTACTGTGATGCAGTAGCCGTGTCAATCACATTCATAATTTATGGCAGCCTTACTCCCTGATGCACTGCTACGTATGACATGGCATTGTAACCTACTTTGAGATATTGTTTTCAACATCTGATATCCTGAGCAGTCAGTCAACCCAATACTTAAATGGTCCTAATATAGTGTATATAGTAGTATTGGTGAACATGTTCTTCCTACTTTCTTGTAGTAGTAAATAATAATATGCAACATTAAATGTTTTGGTGTTCTTTCATTTATATTTGGATTCTGCTGCAAAATATGGCAAGTCGGCATATATGCTGATTCATTGTAGAGAGGTTTGTGAAGACCTCTGTACACCGTCTGAGTGACCAGACCACACACCATGTTTCTATTATCTTATTTCCATGGTAACCCATCCTGGTAACCTATTCTGTAACCATGGCGGTTCTTCATTGTCTCCTCCTTGTCCTCCACACTTCTCCCTTTATTTCTCCATTCTTACCCTTCTCTGCGTCTCCTCATCTGCCTCGGCCCCTCCCCTAGCACTCCAGCCAATCAGAAGACTCTGAACTGGAGAACATCACGCAGGACCCCCACCGCTGTGGCCCTGCCCACGACGTAGAGCGGGATGCTGAGGGCGAGGGTCTTCGTCCGCACGCCCCTTCTTACTTGAGGCCGCCCGTGGCCGATAGGGCCCAGTCGGACACGAGTTCTAGTCCCAGGCTGCCGCTGAACGCTGGGGTGGCATTTGACTTGCCATCCCCCATCAGCCCCTCCAGGCCCAGGAGCCCCTGGGGTCCCTATGACCCATACGACTCCAATGAGGTAACCGCAGGGGCCAAGCAGAGACGTCCCCTAACTGTGTGCTGTAGTGTAGTGTGCGGCTGTTAGTGTTGAGAAAGCTCCGTGTAACGTACAGGCAATACCTGGGTGTTTGGAAGGGATTTCATTGCAGCAGGAGGCTGATTCTGCTCTGGGATTATTTGTGGCCTTGGTATTCTTGAATGTAATTGTGTAACACGAGATCTTACACGCTGCACCTTGACAACACATGACACTGTAGTGGAGCTTTGAAGCCACACTAGAGCTTGCGGAAGTCTTGTGGACGATTTGGCATTGCTTAAGTACATTGATTGTGGAGAAGGGCACGCTGTGTCCACTTTGATTTCAGTTCCACATCATACATGATCTCTGTTATTATTGAATGCTGCATATTCTACATCTGCTGTGTTGTTTTCAGGACCACGACAAGGAATACGTGGGTTTTGCCACTCTGCCAAACCAAGTGCACCGCAAATCTGTGAAAAAAGGCTTTGACTTCACCCTGATGGTGGCAGGTACGGAGTAGACGCATTAACTACCTTTCACATCGTAGTAGTCACCGGTTGGATGAACCTGTCTCCTTTCTCTCTCTGTTTCCAAGGAGAGTCTGGTCTTGGGAAGTCCACCCTAGTCAACAGCCTCTTTCTCACAGATCTGTACCGAGATAGGAAGCTTCTCAACGCTGAGGGTGAGTAGCCGCCATGTTTGATGCGTTGCACACCACGGAGCGTAAACAACTGCGTCGACGTTGTTGAGTTGTGTCCTGTTCCCCAGAACGCATCACTCAGACGGTGGAGATCACCAAGCACACAGTGGATATTGAAGAAAAAGGCGTCAAGCTGAAGCTCACCATTGTGGACACCCCTGGGTTCGGGGACGCTGTTAACAACACTGAATGGTACATGGAATGAAGTTGTCTCGTTTTAAAGATGTACTAAGTAGAATTGAAACTCATTGAGAGAACTACAGGGAAGCACCTGCTCAAAACATGCATTTAGTTCCATATGGTAAAATACATGGCTTAGTGCTGTACGGCATATCTTTAATTGTACTACTTGTTTTGCATGATACTATAAGATCTTCTCTCCCGTGTGTGTGTGTGTGTGTGTGTGTGTGTGTGTGTGTGTGTGTGCGCGCACGCACGGCTCTAGCTGGAAGCCTGTGGCTGACTACATCGACCAGCAGTTCGAGCAGTACTTCAGGGACGAGAGCGGCCTCAACCGCAAAAACATCCAGGACAACCGCGTGCACTGTTGCCTCTATTTCATCTCCCCCTTCGGACACGGGTACGACAAGAGACGCAGTGTTCTCTCTCACCACTGTTGGCGGCGGGGACAATGCGCCTCATTCAGAGCGTTGACGCGCGCGTTAGGTCAGCGTCCTGTGTGCGACGGGCCCGTCATTGACATCACAGCCCACCTTCTGCCAACAGAGGTGGCACGGTGACCTCTGGAACGTCTTCGACCATCATTTATTTTGGTGCGACGCTAACGCCGTGTTTCAGATGTCCAGTAAACGCGGTGTAGTGCACCAGTATATTTACTAGCAGCACATTCGGGCCTATGAAATGTTAATGTGGCACTTACCGTTCTCCCCTGCTGTCAGGCACACCTGGTGCACTGCTAAAGCATTCCACCAATTATTGGTACTGAATTCTGAGGCAGCATTTTGTCAGGGCACCCGTGTATTATGGTGTAGGCTACACAGTACGTTTCATCTTATTGTGTTCACAGTGTATTTGAAACTCACTGCTGCATTACAGCTTGTTAAGTTACATAGGATAGGGAAGGAGCTCCCTCTGTTGACCAGCCTTGGAAATTGCCCATGAGAGAGTGGCTCATCAGCAACATTTAAACGATGCCTGTTATTTCCTAGCTGCGGTAGGTTATAACACACTGTGCGGTGTCATTTGTACAGTAGGGTTGTATTTGTTTTCTAGTTTGCGGCCTCTGGATGTGGAGTTCATGAAAGCCCTGCATGAAAAGGTCAACATCGTTCCTGTCTTGGCTAAAGCAGACACTCTCACCCCATCTGAGGTCAAGAAAAAGAAATTCAAGGCATGGCTGTTCCCCACACACATCACTCTACCTTCGATCCACAAGCTTATCTTTAGGTCAGTGCATGTAGAATGCCGGACGGGTCTACAGTGTTTTTCTCCATTCAGATCCGAGAGGAAATAGAGCAGTATGGCATCAAGATCTACCAGTTCCCAGACTGTGACTCTGATGAAGATGAGGACTTCAAGCAGCAGGATCAGGAGCTAAAAGTGAGAAGCATCACTGTTTCTTACACATCTCAGAGTCTCACTTTGTTGTTGTTTCCTCGTGACAGGAAAAAAAAGGTGTTTAAAGCTTGGGAATCTTCCTTTGAATGTGTGAACTACTATTTCCATAAATAAAACTCAAATTCTAACACAAGTCCCCAGCTAAATTGCCCGGGGGTGGGGGGTGCGTTTAGTTGATGTGCCAAACACCTATACATTATTTTACTCCAGGACAGCATCCCTTTTGCCGTGATAGGCAGCAACACAGTGGTTGAGGCCAGAGGGAAGAGGGTTCGAGGTCGTCTGTACCCTTGGGGCATCGTAGAAGGTAACTCACATTTCCTTGTACTGTATATATGGAAATGTGTCCAATAGAACAAGGTCATGTATACAGTGTCATAGAATGTATCTTATCAAAGGAGCACTACTACATAAGTGTTCTGTTGATGCAGTAGGCCTTCTTTTTGTCGCATAAACCCCTCTCTCCTCTGCGGACAGTGGAGAACACGGCCCACTGTGACTTCATAAAGCTGCGGAACATGTTGGTGCGCTCTCACATGCAGGACCTGAAGGACGTTACCCGGGAAACGCACTACGAGAACTACAGGGCCCACTGCATCCAGAGCATGACCCGCATGGTGGTGAAGGAGCGCAACCGCAAGTATGGGCCAGCATTAATAAAGGACCAGCATTAATAAAGCATTAATAAAGGGCCAGCATTATTCAAGCATTAATAAAGGGCCAGCATTAATAAAGCATTAATAAAGGGCCAGCATTGATAAAGGGCCAGCATTATTCAAGCATTGATAAAGGGCCAGCATTATTCAAGCATTAATAAAGGGCCAGCATTAATAAAGCATTAATAAAGGGCCAGCATTAATAAAGGGCCAGCATTATTCAAGCATTGATAAAGGGCCAGCATTAATAAAGGGCCAGCATTATTCAAGCATTAATAAAGCATTAATAAAGGGCCAGCATTAAAGGGCCTGTCCGTGTGTTTTGAAATGCCCGGTTTAACAAAAGAATCTTTTGGTTGGACTTGAAATGCAGACAGAATACGCACCTTCAGCATCTCAGTACTTGGTGGCTTGCATTCATCCCTACCACCCCCTGCACCCCCCATAAAGATCACCTTCTTCCCTGGCCCTTTCCCTATGTTTAAACATTTTGGGCCAGTTTCACAGACCTTAATTAAGCCTAGTCAAGACAAAAAAAAAGAAATGTATATTCATTCAATGAAGGTCTCCATTGGGGGGGAAGGTCTAGAACTAGGCTTAATCCATCCATGTCTGTGAAACCGGCCCATACTGTTTTGTTGAAAGTTGTTTTAAAACATAGCAGGGGGCAGACACGAGGGGCAATATGAAGTGTAACTTTACTACATGTTTATCTCAGGCTGTTGTCCATCTGCGTCACATGGCTTTATTTTTCCCCCCCATCAGCCATATCACCCAGGACTCTGAAACAGCCTAGCGAGCTGAAGGGCGTTCATCCCGTTGTCTCAGGTAAGGCCACAGCAAATGCCCGAGGTAAAACGGCTGTGTGTGTGTGCACGCTGTGTCTCTCTGCAGTAAGCTGACCCGGGAGAGTGGCACAGACTTCCCCATCCCCGTGGTCCCGGGGGTCGCGGACAGCGACACGGAAAAGCTTATCCGCGAGAAAGACGAGGAGGTACGCCACGCCGACCACGTGCACGAGCACACGGGCGACCCCGAGCATGTGCACGAGCACACAGGCGATCACGAGCATGAGCACACAGGCGATCGCAAGCACGTGCACACAGGCGATCACGAGCATGAGCACACAGGCGATTGCAAGCATGTGCACGAGCCACACTCTGAGCACTCCTCGCCTGACCAGGGACCACACCTCTGTCCCAGAGACCATGAAGTCTGAGCTGTCTCATTTAGCTGTCAACCCCTACACACATGCACACAGTGTGTCTGTGTCCCCAGGAGTAATGAAGGTGTTCCCAAAATATTTAATGTTTCTGCTGGAGGCACTCTGGTCATCAGTTTTGAAGTGAAAATGAGTTTGCTGGGGCAAACAAGGTCAAATCTCAATAATTTTTTAGTGAATATCAAAAGTGAATTAGCATTTTAATTTCTTTTAATAAAATACCATTATTTATTCTTTACCATATTCATTGTAATAGCCTTTCAGGACTTCTAAACTACTAACCAAGGACATCGTAGCAACTAAAACATTTTAATATTTTAACAATGCTTCCTCATCTCATTATTTATTTATATATGTATTTATTGCCAAGTTATTTCATTAAGTTGCTGTGTAATCCTGTGGCACATTGTTCTGCATTATGGTCATACTGACCATAGCCAGCAGAGAGAATGAGAGTGAGATACACACTATACTAATAATTTACTTTTTTGTATTTAATCCATTTCAGCCTCAGTAGATAAATCTATGTTTCTACTGCATTTTGTCACCCCTTGTGTTTGTATATCTCTCCGTACCTTCAAGTATTTATTTAAATAAACATATTTGTATCTTTCTTTTTGTTTTATCTTGTCTAATATAAATATTAACATTGTAATAGTAACATTACAATATTAATATAACCTCATCATGTATGTTTGTGTGAAACGCAGTGTCCCGTCAGTGCACATTCAGTAACCTTTCATTACATTTAACAGTAAATGCTTCAGCAACTAGTCACGCTATACTGTAGTGCCATTGCTTTGGCAACATGTTGGCTAATTATGCTAAATGGTAAAGGTGTCTAGACTAGAGGAGGTGGCAGTGTCTCCTAGCAGCCATAAGCACCAGTCCTGTTATCTGCAGAGTAATATTGAATAAGGTAATTAGGCCGTCAGCTGTGTTTTGAAAGTAGCAGTTGATCTAAAACACTGTACCCTACATGGCGCAATGTTGTCGCCATATATATAAATTTTTTTTTTCCCTTCTCTACAGTTGCGTCGGATGCAGGAGATGCTAGAAAAGATCCAGGAACAGATGCACACGCAGAAAGAAGCCTATTAACCATGGTCATAGAGGCACCACGCTCCCCGTAGGTATCTTCCAGAGTTGAGGGAAAACATGTACTCAGAACATGAACCTCCCTGCATCTCCACACATGCACAACCCACCTCATCAAAGACACTTTACTTTTGCATCAGGGACATGATGAGGCTGGTGAGACATTGCTATAGTCTGCATTAACGGCTCTGCTTCTTCAAACTCTCGTTGAGTGCCATGGTTTCATGTTATTTCAATCCGTTCTAAGACTCACTCGTCCCAAATAATAAGTTTCTGATCAAATTTAACTGGGTACATCAGAAGATATATCTTATCTGAATGTTTAGCAGCAGATAATTTATTATTTTTCACGTAAGTTATGTGAAGTTTAAGTTCAAATTTATTAACTGTCAACTAGGTTTATATTTATTTTTTTTTGTCTTTTATTTTAATCTGCAAGATATAGATATGTAATAATTTAATTTTATATATTGCTTTTGTTAGAGCGGCCAGGGTACAAGAAGTTGTTTGTAGTATTATGGGGCTAATGCATTATTGTTTGTTAATTTTGATGCAAGACACGACTTATTGTTTCTGCATGTCTATGATGTCATGCTGATGGCTGATCATGTTGTTTTGGGTGTAACCTACATTATAAATCACTGCTCATTAACTTCTATATTTTTAAGATGGGGTGGATGTGAATGGATTTCTTTTTATTATTGAGGTGCTTTTTTTCAGTTGTGAAAGCATATTCTTGTTATCATCAAGCAAGAGACAGTCAGATTTCTGACAAGGATTTTGAAAAAAAAAACAGGCCTTTATTTTTGCCTTAGGTGAGTGTAATATGATGGGTCCCATCGAAAGTGAATTTATTTTTGTGTGTAAAGTCTAATCAGATGAATGTCCTGTGAAATCCTCAATTTGGACTATGAAAATAACTTAATTTGCTATGGAGACAAACAGTTATTGCTTAGATTTATTTTCTGTATTTTATTTTTGGACTTGGTTCAAGGGAACAAACATTATGAACATTGCTTTTAAAAACAATTACTGTAATAATTTGCAAAACAAGTGATTAAGAACATTTGTGTTCCTTACATTGGTTATGTTTTCATTGTTTCAAATTAAAAGTGACATGTTATTTACACAATTTTTCAAGATTCAAATTAGGAATAATTACAATTCATAAATTACAAAAGTTTTGTTAAACTATAAAAAAACTGCATATAATAAAAAATGTTAAATCCCAATTTGATTCAGAATTGTAGTCGTGCACCCTTATGGTTTTGTAAATCATCAATATTTCAGTGACTATCAACTGCATTTATGGAGTTAGGCAATATGTTTATTTTGGTCACACTGCTTTTTGGAAAATATATTTATGTACTGTAATACATGTGCAGAGGGATGTTCTAATATTGTAATATAATGAATGTAAGGACAGGTGTCTTAATACACATTTGAAGTGTACAATGCCATATCTTGCTTAGTTTAGGATGTCCCCAACGCATGGTTTAGTGTCAATGTGAAGCATAGCAACTGTGTTATTGAGACCATTTATTGCTAGTTTTAACCAGATTATAATTAAGTATAATTAAGAAGTATAATTAATTTTAGTATAACAACTTCAGTTGATTTCCTCTAATATTTTAGTTATATCTGACGAGCTAGCTTCACGGGTACAAGCGGCCAAAATGGGTTTTCTCAGGAGAGTGGCTGGCCTCTAACAGGAGCTCCGCTATCTGTGATGAACTCGTGAGTAGAGCTGCTACTCCTTCGTCGAAAGGAGCCAGTTGTGGTGGTTTCCTAGGGAGGTGTTCCAGACACGTCCAGCTGGGAAGAGGCCTCGAGGAAGACCCAAAACTAGGTGGAGAGATTATGTCTCCACACTGGCCTGGGAATGTCTCTGATCCCCCAGTCAGAGCTTGCTAATGTGGCTCGGGAAAGGGAAGTTTGTGGTCCTCTGCTGGAGCTGCTGCGCCCGTGACCTGACTCTGGATAAACAGATTAAGATGGAGGGAGGGAGCTAGTTTTTTTCATTTTGCAGTGAGTTGTAGAAAACAAGCAGGCAAGTCAGTTACTCCACAATGACATGGTGGTATGTCTTCAGCTTCCAACAGCTGATGTTAAACATCGTTTGGGTAAGATTACTAGTCCAATAATATGTAGGACGTTTGAAATGTATTTGACTTTGAAATTAAGAGTTCTCTGATTCTTGCATCAAAATGAAATTGTAACTTGCAATAAATAGCAGGATGGTTTCTTGTCTGGCTAGCACATATGGTCAATGGAACCTTTTGCAACTAGACTTCAGCTTCTATCAAAAAAAAAAGGATGCATCAAACATTTAATATATGATTTATTCACATATCTTAAGCATTTATGACCCCTTTTTAACATAATGGGACAATTAGATCTGAATGCAGCCCAACAGTTTACAGGCAATATACAACTTTCAACTTTCTCCATAGGGAAAACTCAAATTTAAATCCAGTTGCTTTGTAAGGTATTTAAATCCCTTTAAATATGTACACATTGCTTTGCAAAATTACTTCAAACTGCATTTTTAGATATGTGCAATTTTAATTAGGAAATGTTCCCTCCTGCCACAAAAGTTTTAAGGAAGTGTTTTACCTTTCAATGTCTTTAACATTGATAACAAAATATAAATATATAAAGGGTGTGTACATTACAAAGCCACTGTTATGTGATATTGGCGTGATAAGGTCTGTGTAGTAGTCACCCCAGATTTACAGTACTGTACATGGTCCCGTGAAGGAAAATAACTAATAAAATGTACAATAATCACAATAAATCATTCTGCAGACAGACATCGTAAAATACATAATCTGTTTTAAATGTGTACATACATTGTATACTTTCATAAAGTAACTATTCATAAAAACAAGGACAGGGTTTCTGAGGAGTGTTATTCTTTGACAAACTTGATACATTCAAATTAAGATAGGAGCGTAGCTTGTTGCTGTTTGCCAGGCTTGCTCAGTTACATATATGGATTGGTTTGGTTTCATCCCAGTTGCCTTATATAAAAAAAAAATCAGTTTTTCCCTTTAAAATAAAGAAAATTAAAGAAGTGCTGGCACACATCTGCAACTAGATCTACTAGCTGCAGAACCTTGTCCAGCCATCAGCCCAGACATCACTTCAATATTGCAACGTGTGAAAGTGCGTAAACCTACATGGTTTACTTAAACACAAGAGGATACTACCATGGGCCATTAATGTAACACAATCATGGCATGCGACAACAGCATGCACACATCCTACTGCCTTGCCACACAATGTACTACACACAAGACACTGGACTGTATCTTCCAAGGACTTATGAGTTCATGTTTAAGTCCAACATTCAACTCAAAGCTCACAGGACCACACACATACATTACCTGCGACATCCTTCTCTCTGCAATTTAGTCACAGGTCGTGTTTCTCGAGAAACATTTCACTTGGGTTTGCAACTATTAATCAAACACTCCCAGCTCTATATTGATTTTGGTGAAGTAAAATAAATGTTAGTCGTGCTTATGTGAAAGTCAGAGAGAGAGAGAGAGAGAGAGAGAGAGAGAGAGAGAGAGAGAGACTTTAATAATAATAATAATGCTGCATTTTTGGAGTCATTACTGCATTAGACCAGCAGAGGGTGCATGTGCTGCACACATAACCAGTGGCAGCTGCAGTGCCACAACGGACTAGGTAGTTCAGGCCATGGTTTCCCTGTAGCCCTGCAGCCATGTGCGGCTGAGAAGAGAGAGAGCAAGAAAAAAAAAAGAAGGCTGTGGCCTTGGAACCACATTCTTAGCGTGCTTCATTATAGTGGGTGGAGCATTTGCCCCGCCTTTCACTACTGTGGAGTAGCCCAGTGCTGCAGCCTGAGCACATGCGCGCACACACACACACACACAGTCGGCAGCACGTGTGTGGCCTCGTACCTGCAGCCCCAACAAGCACCTGATTACCTGTCTCGGCTTCGCACAGAGACACCCGACTCCCTGCTGTCCCCGATATTGCCATGACGATGGATGGAGAAGGCAGGGGGGAGCAAGCGGTCACATGACCCAACAACGCCTGTATTGATTCGTTAGCACCTCGCTACACGATCGCCGTGGACAACACAAGCAGCCTGGTGGATCTGTACGTCGGGAGCCAGCATGACAACGTAGCACACACACGCACGCACGCACGCACACACACACACACAGACAGACAGACAGACAAGACACACACACACGCGCACGGCAGGTTTGGGGCTTCCTCTCTGTAATGTTCCGCGCCAAAAACCGGCTGTAATGCTTCCGGGTGAGAGCGAGGCGCTGCGTCGGCCTCCCCAGCGGTGGCTCAAGAACGCGTGTGGGCCTCCTTGGCGGCTGCAGAGGAGGCGGAGGAAGGGGCGTCAGGGGCGTCAGGGGCGGCCTTCAGGCCAGCTTCAGAGTGCTGACGGGGAACGGGGGCATGGTCACCATAGTGACGGGGTTGAGCACCGCTTGGCCCACCAGCTGCGGGTGGTGCGCCACCATCTGGGCGCCCACCCCCACTGCCTGCTGCTGCTGCTGCTGCTGCTGCTGCTTCTTGCCCACCGTGGCGGCGGCCGGCGGGCCCGAGGACACGTGGCCGTTGACGTGGTGGTGGGCGAAGGTGTGGGCGATGTGGCTCACCATCGCCGCCTGGGTCACCGCCACGGGCTGGGGGTACAGGGTGGGCAGGTGTTGGCCCAGGTGGGGGCCCAGGTGGGCCACGGGGTGGACGGTGATGTGGCCGATGGGCGGGTGGCCGGGGGCCAGGTGGACCGAACTGGCGGCGGTGGTGGTGGAGGAGGAGGGGCAGGGGGCCAGGTGGGCCAGGTGCTTGGGGCCCCCGGCCTGGATGACGTGGCTGACCGCTTGGATGACGGAGGCGTGCGTGGCAGAGGCGCGAGCGATGACCGTGGGCTGCAGGTGGCCGTGCGTCCGGGCGGACAGCAGCGTCTGGATGGGCGTGGCCGGGGGCGTGGCCAGCAACTGGGGCAGCGTCAGGGCGGGACGGAGGGGGTCGGCGGGGGAGGCCACAAGCTGGGCAGAGACGTGCTGGCGGCTCAAGGGGCAGTGTGGCGGGGGCGGCGGGGGGAGGGGCAAAGTCTTTAGTAGCTCTGGCTGGACAGCAGGGGGCGCTGTGGGCAACACGCCGTCACCTAGGTGGTCGTCCAGGACGTCTTCACCTTCTGCAACACACACACACACACAGAGTTAATACTTAAGTTAACAAAATTAAAGCTTTCATTATTTATTAGAACTATTACCACAACACTTTCCCGTAAGACATAGGATCACATTGTACAACAAAGATGACTTAAAGAACCCCAACACATGGGCTGTTTCTCAATATGCGTTCTTTTTGCGGAATATCCCAGAATGCATTTCGAATCAACAAGCGGCAATGACAGTCGAGTGTGTTTTCTCGACAATGACAGTCGAGAAAACACACAACAATACTAGCTATACTTTTCATTGTGTCACGAAATGCTGTTTTAAGGGTTTTTGAAGCGTGGTCTAGTCATCAAGATGGAGTCTATTTTAAAATTTGCTATAACGATTTCGTAGATGCGAGGTCACGCTTACAGGCCGCCAGCTATCAAGCGTTCAGTGTTGTCATCCATATGTATTGCGCAATAGCCTAGAAAGATAGCCAGATATACACATCTCAATCTAGATCTGTCCCAGCGTTCTTGCAAGATCGTTCTTAGGACACTTGGCAAGAACGTACCTCTCAAGAACACAGTATGTACCTAGCGTTCTTGGAATTGAGAAACAGCCATGGCATGGTAAAGGAACCTAAACTCAGGGTACCCACTTCAAGTCCAATGTCAAACTTGAATCGCCATACAAAAACAGAAAAACAAGCCACCAGAACAAGTCTGTGTCAAAATGGTCGTCAGTATGACGACGGCAAAAACTGAAAATGAATGTGATGATAGTGAGGATAAATAAGGATAAAGGGAAAGCTAAAATGTGCTCTCCACCAACTGAGACAAAACAGCCGATCGACAAGTGCAGGTAGGGAGAGACTTGCAACCTGTACACACGCGGACAATGTTTAGCATGATTGAAATTTATTTGGACGGTTTTGGTATTTTTAGCCTAATCGACTAGTCTATTAAGTAAAGTAAATTGTCATTTTTGTTTAACAGAGTGAAATTAGTCGCTAGGAACATCCCTAGGTAGGTACTACTCATGCTCAGAACAAGAATTTCTAGATTTGTTGGGAGTCAGTGTAATACCACATCTCAAATATAAACATGCTGCAAATAAGATTCCCTGATATAACCCATTATTATTATTATTATTAATAATAAAAAAAGATAAAACTCCTTGACATTCCATGTGTGGCATAGGCTTTAGAACGCCATGGCCAGTGGGAGCCCTGTAGACTACAGAAGACCAAAGCGTAACAGCGGTGACGGCCAAGGAGCGTACCGGAGGCGGTGGACGTGGACACCTGGTCCTCCTCTGGCTGCACCGTCTGCCGGAGCACGCGCTCCATCTCCATGACGTCCATCCACTGGCTCAGGTCGTTCTTCAGGTCGGCCAGGCGCTGCTGCGTGGCGATCTTCTCCCTGGCCAGCCGCTCCATCTCGTGCTCGTACTCCTTCTCCTTGCGCTTCAGCGTCTGAAGAGGTGGGGGGGTGGGGGGAGAAGGAAGAGCGCGATTCAGGATGTGGCTGCTCTGTCTCCGCTCAGCATTGTACGCCATGCTCACAGGAAGCAGATACGTTGTCTTAACTGACGTTTACAAGCATTACTACTAGATGGTAGCGGCAGGTAGTGCAGAACACTAAGAAGACGTAGCTGTTAAACATCCACTATGCAGATTGTGTGTCCACAGGGAGTTCATGGGACACATTCCTACGTAGCTTAGTCCGCCATTGCACCCGACATACGATTTAGTCGCCATAAAATGCCCCCTGCAGTCTTATATGTTGGAACCAATGTTGCTTCATGACGATATATCAGGGCTTTGGTGAGTATTTCTATTATTCTACGCTAGATCACTTCCTTATTATAATAAAAACTGAAAACATAATCCAAGTGACTAATGGGTGCATGCAACTATTACAATGTACAAGCAGGGTAAAAATAATCCATCAAATGCTTATGGGAAAGAGGAACGTAGAGGGAGGAAGGAGTTAAATGCAGAAAGCGGGAGATAGTTCTGGTCAGTTTCCTTTAACTGGTCTGCTGACCAAAAAGAAAAAAAAAGAAAGAAAGCAGCTAACAGTAAAATGTTGATGCCCACCGGGTTGGCGCAACAGGAATAAAAAGTATATACACACGCCATATAGATAACCAAAGACTGAACTTAACAGAAGTATATACACTAGGGTAGGACTGGACGATATGGCCAAAATTTATATCACGATACATTTAATAATTTCGGTCGATACGGTATAATTCCGATATCGATATGAACAATATAAGCCTCAGAATAACTGCTAAGAACACCCACAATGAAGTACCTGAAACTGAAATACTTTTAGCAAGTATCAGTAGCGTTCTGGTGTGTGTGTGTGCTTAGCACTGTGGTCCCATGAATTAGACACAGAATGGAAGACATTACTGTCAAAATACATAATATTAAGCCTTCCTGTTACATTTGCTGTTAGGTGAGACAGAGAGTTGATAAAATCGTTTGGCATGTGAAAACAGCCCATACTGCTTTGCACTGGCTGTAGTGCAAGTCATCACACACAGTTTCTATTCTTTCTGTTCACTTTGAATACAGCTGGCAGGGCTCTATGCTGACTTTTAGTTAAAACATTTAAATGTGCAGACAAAAAATTAGGAGTACAGCCAAAAATATGAGAGCACAGTCGAAATTTTAACCCAGCATAACCGTTATTCAATTTAGTATATGTTAATCTCTAAAGTATTATGTCTGAATGGCTTGGTTTTTGACAAAGGAGAGATGATGAGACCTACATTATCAGGTTTGACCCATCATAAAATATCTGCTGAAGTAGATTTGCTCAATTGTGACATGGTCACATATGCTATTGTATATCGTTCGTTCGTTCGTTCGTATGGTATTTTTTCCCCACACTTTCTCCCATTAATGTAAAAACGTCTAGGCTAGTGTCTCCATATTTAATGTGGAGGTATTCAAGGTAGAAAAGGACAACCAGCATAACTAGGCTAGAATATAGAAACTTAAGCAAACCTAATTTTGAAAGGAAAATATCTTGAAAAGTCAGGCTACATAGATATTCTTATAACTTCCTATTTAGATTAATAGCCATATGAAACGATGTATAATGTTACTGTACTATAGAGATCATAATATTATGACGCCGTACAATGTAGCTTCATGTGAGTGTACAATAAATGCAGGTTTTTACCGTAATTGCACAATTTAAAAGCTGGCTGGCGCCGTGATAGCAGTCACACTTGCACCTCTAACCATATGAGCATGAATCGTTCGACGGCATTTTTTCCCACCAGGTTTGCTAGTGTCTAGTAGTGCTAGTTGCCTGTTAGCTTTAGCTAGCTGAGATGACGAGCTAGCTAATATGGGAGTGTGTTTGTGTGTGTGTTCAGCTGAACACCCGCATGTGGATGGAATGTAGTTATGGTAACAATAAACACAATTACGCACTCACCCTGTTGGAAGTGGAACCACGTTTGTAACAACAGGTACATTTATTCCACGCCGCACGGTTGTCATTGTGCACAGGGATTTCATAACAATGCGCAACTGCACATATTTGAGCTGCGAACATAGTGGCTAGAAGTCACTCAAACAAAGTGCACCTAAATATTTTTTCATGTTTGCACACCAATATTTTTAGTGTAATAATTAGAGTGAAATGGTCGCACTGTAGAGCCCGAGCTGACTGCTGCGCCCGTCATTCAGTGACAAATGTATAGCTTATGAAATACCGGAAATGAGTTTAAAAATCATATCAGTTATTGAAAAAAATTATACCGCGGTATATATTGATATTTAATTAATGTCCAGCCCTATACTAGGTTTAGTATGACTATGTAATCAAAGGCTCTAAATTAAATGTATAATCATGTCATTTATGGAAGTGAATGCACACCTGAATAAAAATTAAACTACCATACCACGTATTTGTCCTGGGAGGTGGCGCTCACAGAGATGCCAGTGGGAGGCTGACTCACAGCCATAAATCTACTTCAAACTCCTGTGTGAGAACAGGACCAAAGGGCATCTGGAGAGGGAATTTCATGTTACATGTCTGCTTGTAAGGTGTTATTTTGTGTATGGGTGTACAGTTAGGGGAACGCACCTACAGCAAATGTACTACGTATACATAGTGAAGATAAAGAGACAAAGAGCTCGTCTACTTCAGCGCCTGTCCCGAGCCTTGATCCAGGATTACATTCCATTTGGAGTGGCTGTCTGCCCTCAACCTTTGCCTCTCCCTCCTACTATACTGAGGTGTCAATCAAGTAGACAGCCATGTGCACTGTACTCCACATGGGAAATAACAGTGGGCTGCAATGTGATCAGCTCGGTACACTATAATAAAGTCCTTACTGTACAAGTTACCATACACAACAATGTTACAAGCCATCACAAGCCGACCAAGATGAAGGCTGTCAATGAAATGGCTCTAGAAAACAGGTGATTTCCACTAGTAGCATGGCCCTAAGTATTGTGCCACTACCTGGGAATAGCTCCGCCCTGTTTTCCAGGTTAAACAACAAACATATTGGACAGGAATGGCATGATTTCATTAGTCATTTGTGTAACCTAACAGGGCACAATAATAAACTGCATGTCCACCATAATCTGAGACTGATGAACAAAACGTTCATAGCAGACCCATCTCTTCCAATCAAAGCCACAGCATTCACTCTCTCAAGAACCCATATTAGTATTTTTATATATAAAATCTAGGAGTGCACCAATTTTTGTTGTCATGGTAACAACTGAAAACCACAGAGGCTCTCTCACAAGCCCGGGATCCGGGTATCCCAACAGCGCTCATAGGGAGGAGAAGCCAAACGCATACAGGCTTGTTTTCCATTCCAAACAGACACCAGCTATTTACACTAGTTAGTTCCCTGTTCCCAGGTGAAAAAGGGCAACACCTGAAACCAATTGGAATGGTACCCAACACACTCCTGGAGCTCCAAGGCACGTGATAAAACACACCACTAGAGTTGTTTGTACCCTTGGGGCACAATGTATCTCTTCCCTAGAGGCATTTATGGCCCGTTTCATCGTCAAAACAACCACTTGATCTTACAGAGCCAATTAAGGATTTGCTTTCTGGCAAGAGACTTTCCTCCCCAGCATGATCTTGGATAGAGGAACACACAATCACAGCACACTTGTTAAACCTGCGGAGGAGTGCTGTGAACGGTGTGCGTCCGTCTAATGGAGACGGAGTCAATGTGACCCTCCTGCCCACTGGCAGTTGCCTTAGCGAGGACCGCCTGGACAACAAACGTTTTCAACCCGGTGTCGGGCAGGCACGATGAACAAATGAGCCACGTCTCCGACACGGTCCAGAGCACACGCAGCTCAGCGGCGCACGTGTCTTCAGCGCGCTTGTGTCATACGACCAGACCTGTCTGCTTCTATCTTGCACCCAGCCTGGCAGGCTCGTGCTAGCGAGCCCCTCGGAGGAAAACACTGCAGGTCATGTTGTCATAGTCATAGCACGGAGGGGAGGGGAGGGGAGGGGGGAGAGGCTCCAATTACCCTCTGTCTCCTGAAGGACCTCCCCCCACCCCCGACATGCAGACAAGGAACATTGTGCGTGTGTGAAGAATGTGTGGATCACGGCAGGGCCTGACTGCATAGCGAGCGTGTGCGTGTGTAAGGTAAACACCACCCAGGCGCAGTCGCAGGCAATGCGAATAGGGAGCACATGGCTCCACAGACAATGGTGGAGAGGGAGGGAGGGAGGGAGGGAGGGAGGGGGGGTAGGGAACATGAGCGGTACAAGCCGTACTCACTGACTCACTCCTGCACCACAGACAGACTGTATTAGGCTTGGCTCTCTTAAAGGGCCAGCAGCAGAACGTGGCCACGTTGCACATCCTCCGCATGCCTGCTCAGGATTCTGCAGGCCACAGTTGTGCGACTGTGTGGGGTGGCCATAAGTCCCTGGGCTTACTGGGCGTGTGTGTGTGTGATGTCAATATTTCACATTTACGGCATTTTGCAGACACGGTTCATTTAACTTTTTGTTTTGGCTGCATAGAGTCAGTTAGCCTCAGCAAACCATTCGTACTTATCGTGTTATCTTAGTTTATTGTAAATAACCAACCATTTTCAACTGTAATTCAGAAGCATTGTCACATTCCTTACGTTAAAAGGCACAATACCAAACACATACCTAGTGACACATTCACGTGAACAGCCAAGCAAAGCCTGTCAGAGAGACCTTAATCAAACCAATGCTAGAATGACCATGCGCTACTTAAAACAGGGGGCCAAGAGAAAGAGAAAAGAAAACACCAGATCAGAAATGAGGAACTGACTTTTCACACACACTTTAAACAGGCGTTCAGGCGCTGGAAGAACATTGGGCAAAACAGGTTCAGTCAGCTTTAACGTGCAAAAAGAAAAAAAAGGAAAAGTTAAATCAGGCAAAGCGGAGTAAGCTGAGCCTAGTGTTTACCAGACGGCCCCGTCTCCCTCCCTCCCTCCCTCCCTCCCACTGGCAGCTATGCCCAGCATGGCCTGTTGCAAGGGGCGGGGCGAGGCGGAGGGTGGCGCGACGTCACGGCGCTCAGGATAGCCATGTGCTCGCTGCTCATGTGGCCCTGCGAGCTCAGAGCACAGGCAGAACGGTGGGGGCAGAGGAAGGAGGGGCTCGAGTACACCAGGTTTACGGGGGCGGGCTGCGCATGCCGTCTCCTGCCCAGCACAGATACTATATCAGCAGAGACACATTAGGCCCCCACTCTTTCGCCGAGTCATTTCATAGTATGGAACAAGGAGAAAATGGAATACGGAAGTCATTCATAATCACGCATTATTTACCGAGCTGGTGTGATTTGGAACTAGTCCAGACCTGTCCCAGTGAACCTGGCTCCTACACACTGGTGTATGAAACCAAGACGAGCACAATAGCAATAAAAAGACTCTTGTTCATCAGCCCGGTGTGCAGACTCACTCTGTAACCAGCTAAAATAAAAGGGCACCGCCCATGGTGTATAAGACAGAGCACAGCTCTATACTATTCTTATAACCCCCCCTCTCTTCTAAGAGCTCCTGTTCACTGCCTCCCTTCCAGCGCGCCACAATGCCGGCCAATGGGGTGCAAGGAAGCAGTCTTGTGACACAGAAGCACTCCGCTGGTAAACTGTTACCAAGGAGCTCAACTGCTCACGCGCTCCTAGAGAAATGCTGTTATTCCCGTCCATGTTGAAAACACAACGTGCAAATCTGAAGTAGAATATCAAGCGGCTTTTTACTGCAATGGCTTCCATTAAAAGTGACGAGTCAGATCAGGTCGACGTTGAGACGGTTTCCCTACAGAGATCAGCGAGGCTAAATGGCATCCAGTGGGCTAGTCGATATGTTTCCCCACGTGCTTTGACACGCTGTGCTCAGCTGGCGACAGCGGTAGGAAGACAGGCAGGTTGGTGCGCCAGTCGAGCACGACACACCGAACACCAAGTTGGTTAATCACGCAGAGGGGGAGGGGAGATTGGATGACACAGGCTCTGCACCCACGCTGTCCTAGAGCTCCCCCTCTCCCTCCCCCTCCCCCGATAGGGTCATGTCTGTAGCACGTCTTCAAACAGCACTAGAGCTATCGTGCCTCGCCATAGATCCAAGCACGTTGGCACAGTTCAAGCTGACCAGTGGTGGACTTTAAACCAGCTGTTCTTGGCACGCTGCTAGACAGTAAAGCTATCACCGGGTGATAAGCACACCAGACTACTGGATGACATGGGGACATAAAAGGTAATAAATGGGATGGTGGCTGCCACACTGGGGACAATGCAGCAATTGATTACACAGGGAAAAGTCATCCATGTTCAGATAATATAATGCTTCAAATGCTTTATAAGATACCCTGATAACAGGGTTTTTCATTGCACAGCAACAGTTTGTGTGCCCAGTAGTATTTATGATCTATATTTTGTGGGTGCTTCCCGGACATTACTGCTGTAAGGCTTGTTCCCATACACGTGTTATCCAATCCTCTCTGCGGCACAACAAATGGATTTTTGCATTATGCTGGCTCACGATGAAGACGCTCTCTCTCGCCTCACCTGAATGTATCGCAGGGCGCTCCTCAGAACGCTCAAGTTGGACGTCTTCTTCTCGTCTACGTTGGGAATGTTCTTTTTCAGCATCTCGAAGCACTCCTTGAGGTGCGCTCTCCTGAGAAACACAGAAGACACGGGAAAAACGCTTCAGGAAAAACCTCCCTCTTGAACACAATCATTACACGGCCATGAATGTGAACACTGGAGCGGGGGGGACATGACACATGACCTTTGATAGATAATGATTACAAAGATCACCACCTTGGAATTGAGACTATCTGTCGCAAACCAGACATCACGCTGCGTAAGAGGGAACTGGTGGGGAGGGGTGGAGACAAGCTAGTGGACACAATGAACACCTAATCTCCTCTAAGGGCTGCGCAAAAAAGCTCAAGTCTCCACTATGAAAAGGCTCAATGGCAGACAGGTTGCACCCACCTGTTTTTTTCAAGCTTGTTATGCACGTCTCTTGTCCCTGCCCTGTAAAAGCACAGATTGGAGCGCATTAAAAATATTGGGTCCAGTGCAGCCAGAATAAAACCAATTGCCAGTAGATTTTTCTTTTTTTTTTTTGCTACAGACATATTTGTAGATTGCTTTATGAAATAAAAGTCGCCTAAAACAATTCTACTTATCAGTCGAAAAAATTTTTAAGTACGATCTCTAGTTTACACTGATTTTTTTTTTGTCTCTGAAATTCCAGCATGATCTTGCTCACTGCCACTAGTGATTCACTAACAACTATCAATCTGCCACTCTGAAGATTATGACGTTGTTTCATTGGCCTCTCAAGCAGCCAATAGCGGTGAAGAATGCCTATGTGAAAAGGAGAGATAGACACACCCTCCAGGTCGCTTCTTATTGTCCAGGTGGGGGCTGTCGTCGGGAGGGCTTCCCCGGCTGATGGGGCTGTGCTGGAGAAGGACCTGGGGAGGCGGAGGAGGTCCCGTCTGGGGAAACAAGGGGTGCTGCTGGGGGCCCGGGACAACCGAGCCGGGGTAGCACTGGAGCAGTTGCTGGGGCGACGGTGGCTGCAGTTTGTTGGCGTTAGCAGGCTGGCTGGTGATCTGCGGGATGTGGGGGTGCGGGGCGTGCCCCTGCAGCTTGTGGTTGGGGGACATGCGTTCAGTCTTTGGCTGTGGGAGCAGGGGCTCAGGGGGCAACTGGGGGGCCGGAGCCGGGGGCGACGGCAGACCGCTGTGGTTGGTGGTCACTATGGGGATTGGGACGACTGTGATGGGAACGCAGAGGGGGGGCAGCGGGGGCTGCGGGGGCGCTGGTTGGGGCTCCCCTGGTCTGCCCGCATGGCTGACGAGGACGCCAAGCGAGGAGGACGTGTAGTGGGCCTTGGAGGGCCTGCGATCCGCCAGCTGCTCCAGATGCAGACGCTCCCTCAACTCATTCTCCTCTGTGGAAGAAACGGGATAGCACAGTCCATCACGATTAGGATCTGGGGTAAAACCACTGGTACAGGGTACTGCTGCACGAAGCTTAACGGCGCCTCACAGAGTTAGGATACTAATGGAAAAGGTAGCCTTAGCCATTCAGCCATCATCTGATAACAGCTTTTCCCTATGGAGCTTTACCCCCCCGTCCTAAAATTAGCACAACTGCCGGAAACTGATTAAGAAAGCATATTTAGTAGCAACGCAGCACTAAAACGCAGTATTATACCAAGTAGACATATTACTAACCACTGAAAGAGATAGGTAATAGCTCAAATCACACATTGCCTGCTTTGAGGTCATTGACAACAATAACCAAACACACAGATACAGTAACACTCATGGAGTCTGAAAAATGCACTCCAGCTCCTCTTCCATGTATACTGCTGTAATCTGGAGAGACTGAGTAGTATAGTAGTATTAGTATCCATCTAGTGCAAATCTGGCAGTACTCATTGTGTAGTACTGTGTTCACTGGCTTACTGGTCTGTTGTAAAAGCCTGAATCATACAGACATCACAGACACCATTTTCCCTCTGTTCTCACTTGATGGATTTCTTATGGCTTAATTACACTATGATGATTGGCTCCTTGGGAAACTTCAACACAAATACATTCTATTCAAGTATTTCAATAAAAATAAATGAATGGAAACATGTTGATGTCTAAAGAGAGTATACAGAGGAACAATATAGCTTGGCTAATATAATAATTTCATAATTTCCTGGATATGCTGGAGACAAAGGTGTCTGCTAAATTATGTGGGCACATCATTCATGTAGATAAAAGTTCTATTAACCTTGTTACACACACACACACACACAAAGACACATGTATTTCAACGCAACCCATATGTGGATGCTGGTGGAAGTAGCTGCCCTGTTGCCATGGCACCAGTGATGTTAGAACTGTCTAACTCAGATGCAAGCAGTAGTCTTTACATCAACAATAGGTGTTGGCATTTATTCTTTGGATGCTATACTAGTTGTCTGTTGCTTGTACATCACAGATTTCTGTTCAATTTAAGAGTCACCTGCCACCTAGACATCTGTTTTACCACGGGTCATTCAACGAATATGGTGTTGGCTATCAGGATTTGAGCAAGTAATAAGAGGTCATATCAAAAAGGACAGACAAATTAAGATTAGGCTAGTAGCACATCTTCTTAACAAGCCCTAAACTAAACCTCTATCAGGGTAAATAACACACTGGGAATATGTCTTCCACATATGACATGATAACTTTAAAGAGAGAAGTCACACCACCACACACCTAATACTTAATCTGCAGCTAAAGCAGCTCAATCGTGGCATAGTAGCATCTATTATCAGACTGCTGTGCAATCCCTCCACAGATTTATAATTATAATGACAACCTCTAGTAGTTAACAGTTCAAAGTTCAAGAACACTTCGGTACTTCGGTATGGTACTTAATTTTTGTTGTGTCGTTTGTTTACCATGAGCACAGATAGCGAAGGCCACACCCAGGTTAGAATTGTAAACAAATCGAAAAAAAAAAAAAAGCATTAGCTGCTAGCTTCTTTAGATGACAACCAACAAGGTGTGGCGCATTTCAAATAAAGTCTTATTGGCTGAAGGAAACATTTACAAAAACGAGAGGAGTACTGCTGCAGTTACATAACCACATCCGCACATAGCAAAGAGAGTTTTGGGGACGGGGTGGGGGAAACTGTCCTACTTTCCGCTACACCAGTGACCTGTTCTGGGAAAACAGGGAGGGGGAGCTCTGCTCACCCTGGCCTATGTAGACTGGGAGCAGGAGGAGGAGTGCCCAGCGCGCACGTGGTGAAGAGGGAGGTGTGGGGGGGGGGGGGGGGGGGGGGGGGGGGGGGGGGGGG
>JAOEGT010007652.1:0-25896 GCA_025447795.1 Speoplatyrhinus poulsoni
AGCAATTGAGCTAAATTAGACTGTGATGCACAGGGGTTTAAGTTGTTGTTATGTTTTGTCTTCAAATAAAAAATAAAATAAATAAATAAAAAATAAAAACAGATGCAATAAAAAAAAAAAAAAAAAAAAAAACAACTAAGCTTGAAATGACAACAGTACATAAATGTGATTCATGCCCCCCCAATGTGAAGATTTCAGTTATAGTTAAATACCTTACAAAGTAATTATATAAACAAAGTTCTTGTTAAAACTGACATAACAACAGGCCAACAATGAATGTAAACTTGAATCTCGTCTCTATGAATAACGTTTGTCTCTTTTTTACAGCAGTACAGCAGTGACATATCTGTAATGTGTAACAATTTCCTTCTTTATCTATGCACCACTCTCTACAAACCAAACTCAGCTACAATGTGCCAGCACAGCAAAATTACTATAATAACACATTTGTGGAGCAATGTTACTTACATGTACACCTCTGGTGATTGGCGAGCACTGAGGTTATTTGGAATGTGGCCATTTAGTCTCTCCACTAACCAATCATGGACTTTTACAACCTTTTAATTACATTCAGTCAAATGTATTTAAATACAACAAACAAGTTATTCTGACTATATGTTTCTCTGAAATAATACACGTTTACAAACAAGTAATCACTTGTTTCATTACATTGCATAACCACAGACAAGATTTCCACTCTACTGAATGTACGCAAGTTATTTCACCATGCTTGTTTCATGTTCCGGCTCAGGTACAGGTAATACTGGCAACTGCTACATTAGCTTCCTGTCAGAGTGGTCAGTGGTGCGTCCTGACCGCTGGTGCCTAACTTCTAGATGCTTGCTTTGGACGCGGTCAAAGTGCTCCAGCAGCTCACGGTGGTCCATGTGGGTATGAAAAGCTTGTTTTGAAAGCGCCTGCTGTTTGGATTCCATGCGCTTGGACTCATGGACCGTCCTCATGAGCTCGGGGTTGGGGACGCACCGCAGGCGGTGGGACAGCAGCTGGAACGCCTGGCTCTGCGGCAGCAGCATCAGCAGGCCGTACAACGCCTTGATCAGGTAGGGGTTGTTCTCCACGTCCAGCAGCTGCAGCCGAAGGTAGGTGAAGATGGGGCTCTCTATGAGCTGCACCAGCTTGTCCACCTCCATCAGAAAGTCTACGGTCACCTCCAGGTCGCCAAACTTCTGGATGAGGTTGTAGGCGTGTTGGTAGTTCTGCGTGAGGAAACACAGCGACACCGTGGCCACGGGGCTGTGGCACCAGGAGCGATACAGGCAGCAGAACAACGCGCAGCTCTCCTGCGTCCGCAGGTCTTTCAGTTGGTTGCGGAGCTCAAAGAGCTCGGCGGAGGTGAGCAGGATGGTGTTGAGCGTCTGCACCATGGTGGAGGCAAACTTGAGGTCCTCCTCTTTGAGCAGGATATCCGCCATGGAGTAGAAGATGTTCTCGGCGTGGAGCAGCAGACACAGCTGCCTTATAATGAACGCTCCTCTGTTCTCCAGAAGCTTTCTCTCCAGGCTGAAACGCTTCAGGAGGTTAATCATGAACTTATAGAAGTAGGAGTTCATGCTGGGAGTGGAGGGAGATGTGGCACCTGCGTTGGGCTGAGGTCCCGACTTGGCCCCCCCGTCGGGAACCTTGAGCTCCAGTCTGTGGTCGGTGTTGTCACGGGAGCCCGCAGAGTCGGTCTGACCGGCTGGGGACGACGCAATCTCCGCCAGCACTTCCAGGTCTTTCAGGATCACCTCGTCGGATTCGTCGGACAGCGTCTTCAGCAGCATGGGAAACAGGCCGTCTGTGTGACGGAACATCTTTCGCGGCGTTTTGATGTAGAGGTGGTACAGCCACTTCAGCACGGCAATGCGGGTCATCATGCCGGTGGAGGAGTCATGGAGGTGACGGTCCAACACCTGAACAATGCCATCCAGGTCCAAGGTCACCTGCGTCCTGTCCGTGTTCGCTGGGGTGAAGAAGCTGATGTTGCTGAAGCCGACAGAATCCTGCGATGCGTTGAGCGTGTCATTACCATCCACTTCAAGCTTGGGCGGGCTGCCCTCCCTAGGTGGTGAGCCGATGGATTTTTTCTCATCCTCCTCCTCCTCCACATCATCTTCAGGTGTGACGAGCTTCATCAGGCTGTGGTTGCAGGCACTGGCTGCTTCTTTAGTGCTTTTCTTTCGGTCGTCATAGGAGAGGCAGGGCAGCACAGCGGTGAGAATACCTGAGGAATATGGCAGCACCACCCTGCCTGCGAGCTGGATAAACTCCCTCATCCACGTCATAGCGGTCAACTGGATCAGGTCATTGGTCTGTTTTGCCTCGTCGGCAACCTGGCAGTGGATAACCAGGATGTTGGCCATCTCGGCAAACTTCACGCTGGACGGCGTCTTTTTAATCTCCTTTAGAAACTCTGCCAGCACTACCTCGCACATCCTGCGGATCTCTTTGCTGCCGTCTCCTAGAATCTGGAAGAGTCCATCTAGGATTTCAGGGAGATAATCCAACAGGTTGATGTCTGGAACAGACTCCAGGACCAGAATCCAGGAAATGATGAACTGGCGAGCATACTGATTGTTGGAATATATCCGCTCTCTCAACAAAGGGACAAATGCAACAAGGTCAAATGTATTACTTTCAGTCACTATGTCTTTTAATAATCTATCTAGGAGTTCAGATCCACTCTTCACGTTGGGGTCTGGATCTGCGGCTAATTTGCTTAATCCATCAAAGAGTAGATTAAAGTGTGGCAGGACTGCCCCTCTAGCCACTTTGACAATATTGTACAGGGCCTCACAAGCATAGTAGCGCAGACGACTGTCTGAATCATTGAAGCAGGTAAGTACAGGCTCGATCAACTCCTTTAGATACAGACCGGAGTCCTTACCGAGAGCTATGGAGCAAGCTGCCAGCCCAATTAGACCTCCCTTGCGACTGTGAGGGTGCTGGGAAAGTGCAAACTCGGATGCTAGGATCTGAATCACATGCCTAATCTGTGTAGAGTTGTTCTGGGCTACAAACTCACGTACTAGTTTCTCAATCTCCAGTGCCGCAACCTTCCGCTTTTCGTACAGTTTGTCGTTGAGCGCTCGGACAATATTTGGTGTCAAAGGCGAGAAGTCCTTTTCCGTGTTCATTTTTCCAAGATACGGGGGACTTGAGTCTATATGAAAATCTACTGATAATAGAATGTATAGACACGATATCCGTGTTGATCTTATGACTAGAGCTGACTCCCCGGAAGTTACGTTTTGAATGTTATGCTTATTTTGGTCCCCCTCGATGTAATTTTTGTTTACCTGATCGGTATCGTCTGCGGTTTTTCGTCACCAATAATAATTGTATTCGTTTTACATTGTTCTGTTTTGTGGAACGTATATTTATTAGACAATATTAACACATAGCGCCGCACTGTCTATCCATCACAGGCGGTGTTCTATAATATTGGTTCCACGTTCCAAAGTTGTAATGTATGGGTGTTACATTTAAAATGTCCCTCTTGATAATTTTCATGCTTTCTTTCTTTTAGCTAATTAATATCTAGTTGTGTTGACAATGTCAATGACCACAACCAACCTATCTACCGTAATCAAATCAATTAACGAAGCACTGAGATTGAAAAATGTGCTTAACCACGACAGCATTGCTCACTTATGGTATGTCACAATAATGGATATGGTCGATTGATTGCGTTTGTGTGGGCCTTGTGCTAGAATAATGCATGTGCAGATGAGCACACTGACCTAATTTTTTCAAATATGTTTGCAATATCCACGCGACCGCGCCATTCCGGGGTCAATGTGGGCTTTCACAAAATCGCACACCCTGGGAATCAAAAGACGAGACATAAATAACAGTATATGTCACAGCTTTCCCACAATGCATTGCTGCAGCGCTTGGTTGTGAGTAGACTATCGAAGGAAACCCAATTATTTTGCAAAGAATACCGGCTCTTGTTTAGATCGAGCTTCGAGTAATGCATAATACGTTTTTCCTAATATTTTCTGACTTTTCAATCGTTAATAAACATTGATTATATATAGGGATTCCCATAATCCTTTGCGGGAGGCATACTTCAGGAGCAACACGGCAGAGAAAAGATATTGCCATTGTTTTTATAAATTTGCAGATTCCTTCTGATACCATGATGTGCGACAACACCAATAGAGGTTTTCGAACGCAGTTAGCGTCAATTCTGGAAAAACTAACTAAAGTGGCTTTAGTCGAAATTGGCAATCTGGCTGAAGAATGCTCCTCTGTTCTGCATGCTGAAATAACGCAGTACAAGAGTGCAAATGAAGCATTGAAGAAGAAATGCTATGCCCTGGAGATTCAGCTAAGAGCAGCAAGGGGATCTCAAAATTACATTGCAGATGCTCACACTGCCAGCCATCGGCAAATTGGAAATCACAGTTCTGAGAAATTTGTCTCAGGTTCGTATTATTAGCGACAAATACGGCTGCTTTGTTGGTTTGGGTTTAAAATATCTAGACCGACCTACAGTAGTATTGCCCAGTGTGTAAGCGCAGTTAAATAGACCAGTGGTTAAAACTGTATCTTGCTGTTTTATAGTATCGAATACTATGCTACCTTGTAGGTGCACCTGCCATTGAGAGTGTTTTTGGCAAAGACTGGTGCATTGATCTATGGAGAGATGACAAACTCCAACCTCAAAGCAAAGGAACAGTGGAATCAGCTGCTACCAGAAATGTAGCTATACCACCGGTAAGTAATAACCAGGATAATAACATCCAATTTTGTAGCCTTAATTTCCCAAGCAGAATCTCAGCCCGGCATCTAATAATAAATATGATGTGTATGAATGTGAACAAATTCTATGTAGGTAATTAATTTGAGGGATGGTGAACCTGACCTCATCATGGTTAAAGAAGAGATGTATGATGAGCAGCCTGTTCAGCATATGATGAGGATTGCAGATAACAGGAAGAGTGAGTTGTTCTTTTATATATTTTTTTAGTTAATATTAGTTTTAAAATGCTAATTGATATACATTTAAATATTTGTTTTATGTACCGATTTGTCTTTATCACACCTCGTCAGGTGTTGAGGTATTTGACGAGACATCGCTTCATGGAGCTGATGGTGAGCAGACGCTTCAAACAAGTGATTTCAACAGCTTCCCGGTGACTTCTGGCAGTCAAACACAGCACACACAGCACACACAGCCAATACTTATGGACAACATCATAGACGATTCAGCACTGAGCAGTCTTGTTGAGGACCCAAATCCTGCAACGGCCATGGGTGAATTTTCTGACTATTCAAACAATATGCACACAAATGCCACCAAAGAAACTGCCATGGAGCTAAGACCTGTCAAGCCACCAAAACAGTTTGAATGCTTATTCTGTGGGAAAATCTTTAACTATATGAGTAGTTTGAAGGTGCACATCAGACGCCACTCAGGAGAGAAACCGTTTAGCTGTACTGTTTGCGGCAAGCGATTTGCTCAAAAAACGTATGTAAAACTGCACCAGCGAGTACACTCTGGTGAAAAGCCATATAGTTGCCAAGCATGTGGCAAGAGTTTTTCCCAGAAAAGTACTCTGAACATACATCTCCGTACACACACAGGGGAGAAGCCTTACAATTGTGTGGATTGTGGAAAAAGTTATGCATACAAGTATGGTTTTAATCATCACCAGTGTTTAAATTGATGAGGGAAATTGTAATTGAAGATTCACTGATGCACTCTTACTACAGTTAAAGTCTGTTATGCCTTTTTGACATTAGGTCAAGAGCCAGCTATATTATAGTTTAGCCAATTTTATTGACATATTGGTAATTTATTAGTTTGCACTGAACAAACTAATTTTAGGAAGTGTTAAGCCTCACAAGACCATCCTGATCTCGCAAGCTCCAATTCATTTATTTGTGAGTAACAAACCCCTCCATGTAAAAATGTTTGTTGACCTATTCTTCAGTATTTTCCAGTGCTGTAGCTGATTGTAAACATTCTGATTGGGTAAGATATAGGTCGGAATTCCAATTGTATGTAAGGAAGTTTGACAATTTGGACAAAATGCTTTTGAAGTGAGGGGTTCCAGATTGACACTCGTTAAGTCAAACTGTATCTTGCAAAATTTGGATGGTGTCACAAGTATTAGGAAATTAAATATTTCCAACTGCCCTCCTTTTTTATTTTTTTTAAATAAATAATAGTGAATGATTCACACTTCTGTTGTTGTGAAGCACTTTTTACATGTATGGTTAAGTGGTTCATATAAATAAGGTTTATGTATTATTTATTTAAATGGTGCATCAACATTTTGTATTGAGTTAAATGCTGTCTGATGATACAAGTTCGGAAGATCATTCATACAATTTAATTTGCACATGCTTATGACATCACCCTCAATGATGTGTGCTTGTGCAGAGTTGGTGACAACACAGGCTTGTCATAGTGATCATAGATGTGTATAAAGTGCTCTTTATAGACATCTGTATAGACGGTAAGTTTCAGGATTTTGTGTGTTGTTCCCTGCCACACATTGACCAGTCAAGTTTTAAATTGAATCCCAGCTGAATATCCACTGCCTTTATGTTGTCAGTTCCACGTGTTAATTTGAAATGAAATATTATATAGACCAGACAGGTTGGATAAAGTATTGCAAAAACATTGTTTAATATTATCAGAATGAAAATTAGTACCTCGTGTTAAGCCTTGCATAAGATGAAGAGGCCTATACTGTATCCATGTTATTCAAATATTGTTTCCAATAAATGTCTAAAGTCTTCAAATAATGCAGATGTTATATACAAGTTATTCTGTTGAAGAGGTTTGAAACACTATGCCAAATATGCCAAAGTACTGAACCTCCACAAAAGGTTCAATAAGGCACAAGGGCTATTATAAAAATGTGAGGAATGGAAAATCATGCTTCATACACATCTTATTAAAACATTACTTTCACTGACACATTTTAATGTAACTTGACAGTGTAACCTGATGATCATACTGTATGTTAACGTGACATGATAGGCATATGTCTTAAATCTTTAATTATTACTGAATAAAACGGACTGGTAAAAATTGAACTAATCATTTACCATGACAATTGATAATTTGCATCCCACATGCCATAATTTACAGTATGCAATAGGCCTATAGATATATGGAAGCTACAAGGGTTTACCAGAAATCCAGTATTGCTTCAAGTGTGAGCGGTAAAATGTACTGTACACGGTTTTGCCCCGATGCCAATATTTATCAAAAACCTTATAAATATTTTAGAACTCAATTAAACAACAGTCACCACTACAATGCAGGCTATACCTTTTACAACCATTCACAAACAAATATTGGATTTGCAATCGCAGAATACTTATTTTTTAATTAATAATATAGGTATGGCCATTAGGGGAGAGTAGTGGTGAGAACCGTCAAATTAACCAATTTATGAAAACAAGGTGCAGAATTCGATGTAGCAGGAACTGGAAAGGAACACTTGGATTGTCATTCCCGCAGGTCATGTATGTGTGTTACAAGAATAGAAACATCCTGTGCCCATAATTAGTTTTGGCCTTTTGAAAGTGCATGGACAAATGCAATTCATACAAACCACATTCAAACCTGCAATCAAAATTTTTGATTTCTTAGATCATTGGAGAATGTTTGTTCCAAAAAATCTTCATCAGTTTGACAACAACCCTAAAGTGTACAGTAGCCGGTAATGTACAAATGACCTTATCTGGGACAGAGCTATTATTAACTATAAAGTAATAATTTTGTTTAAGACATTACATTTGACTGATATCATTATGTAGTCCCATGTCCAGCTGGTCTACTAAATATAGGGATTCTAGAATCACTTCCATACATCTGAACATTAGGATCTATATGTACCGCCAAGTGTTTTTTGAGATTGCAGTTCTTTGTGAATCCCTTCCCACATTTAACACAAACAAACGGTTTCTCTCCGGTGTGTGTACGCTGATGCATATCGAGAGTGCATTTCTGAATAAAGCCCTTTCCGCAAATAGGACAGCGATACGGCTTTTCCCCAGTATGGGTGCGCTGGTGTGTATAGAGATGTCCTTTCTGTGCATACCGCTTTCCGCACAGGGTGCACCTATATGGTTTTTCTCCTGTGTGACTCCGCTGATGGATTTCTAGCTGGCTAAAACACCTGAAGCCTTTCCCACACTGCAAACAGCTAAACCTTTTGGCGCCAGAGTTCCTGTGAATCTTTACGTGTTTTGCCACGCCCAGGCTTTGGAAGTTAACTATTCTACACATGCTTTTCCCATCATCAAGGGCTGTGTGTGCAGGTGGACGTGGTGCGCTCTGTGCTAGCTCTGTGGTGCGTGCACGTGGATCCCAGGGTGCATCAGCTGCTCCCGCAGGTGCAGCTGTTGATGCAGTGCTTGGGATCACAACGCTCTCATTTGGCATGTCCTGTTGGCCTGAGTTTGCTCTGGGATTCTGGATGGCATCCAAACTCTTATTCTGGGCACCTGTGACTTCACTTCCTGTTGAGAAAAGATCATATTAAAAGTTTTAGCAACACAATCTGGTGCGATATTAAATAATACGCTACTAACTAGACTGGATTTATGCAAGCCTGAGCTCTTTAATAAATGGTTTAGAATATCACTGCCAAAGCTATTTTCACCTGCTTGTAATCTCCCTGTAGCCAGCTCCTCTTTTATCACTTTAAGTTCAGTCTGATTTCCAAATGGATATGTGAGCTGATGAAAGAACAATATAGGTCTACATGAAAAGCATTTGTTTCAGAGTACAACACCAATATTCGCACATTGTTATAGATTTAGAACTTACTTTTCCATTACAGCCATTTTCATTTGGCTTCAGCCTACTCGTCTCTGGTGTGGGGCATAATACTATGCTTTCTTCTGAACTTTCACTGTAAGAAATGTCATCATATAGACAGACAGCTGACAGATTTGACGTAAAAGTCAAATGGCCTATCCACCTATTGGCTTACCTTTTAATTTCAGGTATTTTAGGCTCTAGTGGTCCACAGTTGTTTTCAGGACCACTACCCACTGTTATGTGTCCTGGGTCCAACTGCCTGTGCCCTTGGGCAATCCAGAGCAAATGTTCCATCAGTTGCAGTTTCTCTGTAAGTGACGCAATTTCATTCCTACCTCGAGTTATCTCTATTTTGAGCATCTTTGATTCGATCTCGACCAGTCTGCTTATTTCCAGCACAGCGGTTTTTGACAAGACATCCATTATGGAGACGAGCTGTGTTTGAAAGGAGAAGACTGACGACATACCTTTTGATATTGTAATATACGATAATATTGCTGAAAAACTGTCAATCAAGGGTATAACACAGTACTACTATATCGCATACTCTATAGACGCGCATACGTGTGAATTATCAACATTGTTTCCATCTAGCGGCTGGGAGGATATGCGTCCCACTGTAGTATTTCAATGTTTAATAGTGTTTAATTTTTTTTTAATTAGATGTAAACGTATACCTATATTATTATTATGTTAAATAATTGAATGATCCAGACAACCTTTGGTAACCGTGCCGAATTATTTATTGTAGGAAAGGGAAGATCCTCCCTCATTTGTAACGCCATACTGCACGGGTTAATACGACTATTTGATTGGGCTAGGGTAAATTCGTTTCAGGAAGTGAATACCTAATTCATTTGCCGACAGATAATGTTTCTGGAGTCCTGTTGAAATTCTCTGTGGGTAACTTAATGTTTTGCTTCATATTTTAGATTATAAACGCTATATGCTGTCTTTGTCTAATGTTGATAGTTGGAGGTTTGATCTTCCATGTCATCATAATTTGATTCACCCAATAATCACCCAGCCAGCTTGGCTAGGTGGGTGGTTATTTCAAAATGTCTCTTATCAAAATGGAATTTTATTATGAAATCAGGATTCCAGTAGCTGTTTGGATCAACATCAATTTTTCCCAGTTAGCACATCCCGAGTGTTATATGGACAGTAATTGTAATAAGATTGTAATAATTTATTTCTGTAATATATGCACACATAGCAGGACAGTTTGTGTTTAGTGAACATAAGTCAGTTTTGAGCAACGCTTTGGTTTCAAAAGAGTGTGTGGCAATAACACTTGTATGCTATGCCTAAATGTTTGCCTAAATGTTAGTTACAGATAGCAGTGTAATGGCAGACAGAAGAGTTGTGGTTTTCTCCTCCTCGTTGGAGCTTGGGCCAGTGCTGGCACACCTAGTGGCATCTCGGGGTGAGCAGGCCATTTCCTCCCATGGCCGATTCACCTTAGGTCTCTCTGGAGGCAGCATTGTGTCCATGCTCGGCCAGCAGCTGACTGCTCTGCCTGAGTTGGACTGCAGCAAGTGGGTGGTTGGCTTCTGTGATGAGCGGGTCGTGCCGTTCAGTGACCCAGAAAGCACCTATGGCCTATACAAGGTACTGTACGTAAGGGCATTTGTTTGCATCTGTGATAATTGTGGTGTTGTCTGTGCTATGTGCGGGACTGCATATCTGTCCTGAATAATATTTATTATAATGTATTCCTTTCTCAGAACCAGCTGTTTTCCAAAGTCAACATTACTGAAAGTGGTATTTTGGCCATTGACCCCTCTCTGCCAGTGTACGAATGTGCAGAAGACTACACCCACAAACTCAAAGAGGTGAGGAGGAGCTACTGTACTGGAATAAGCAGTGGAACACAGAGGCTGGTTACACTTAATTCTATCTATCTATCATCTAATTCATCAATTAATAAATAAATACATAGTTGCTAAAATGTTGTTCTGCCTCTCCTCCTAAACACTAAGGCTTTCCCAAATGACGACAAGCCTGTATTTGACATGCTACTGCTAGGAATGGGCCCTGATGGACATACTTGTTCCCTCTTTCCAAACCATCCTCTCTTGGAGGTAAGAGCTCTTATGTAGGCTACTTGTTGGAATTAATCTTAAAGGTTTTTATCATCCACCCATTACATCCATCTATTCCTCTGTTGGAAGAAATGTATTTAGAAGAGGCGTTTCTCCATATGGAGGCAATTAGTTTTTACATTAACCTTTTTTAAGTATTTTATAACTTACATTAAATGTAGACTAGTTAAATGTGTATTTTAGTGCTGCACAATTTGGCTAGGGAAATTATTCCATATGTCTGTCAATCTGCAAATGAAACGTACAGTGTTTTGTTTTGGTATCCTCAAATACACCTGCCTTTAACTACTGAAAATAGGCTATAAAGCATTAGGCTAATTTTTAAAAATGGTTAAGTTATGAAAATGAAATGTTTTATATACACCATCGATTCATTATGCATGTTTAAGATGTATCCCTGCACCAACACTGGTGGTGACCCATTCATGTGAGGTCAGTGTTGGGTCCCCACAACTGCAGTTGAGAAACACTGCTCTTATATTCATTAGGACTAAAAGGTTCTGGACAAATTATAACCTCTCCAATGTAATTATCATAATCTCGTTAGTTTCTTGCAGGGCTACTAATTGAGGTCTGGAGGAATAGCAGTTTTTGCTCTTTTCTGTGGTTCTTGGTTTGCAAGCTCACATAAATATAATTATTCGTTTCTGTACTCCTCAAGAGACACTCCCTCGATCATGTAAGGATCACTCATCTATGTTGGGATGGCCTCATTTTTTGAATATTGGATTCTTCTTTCATTATGCATGTACATTTGTGCCTTGTGAGGGTGATATTAGCCGCATGCTCGTCTTGGCTTACGGTTTTCCACATAAGCACTTGTTGGTGGCAGCATGTATACAATCATGTACACATTATGTTGCATCTATGATTGGGTTTGGCTGTACTACTAATTTAGGAAACTGAGAAGATTGTGGCCCCCATCAGTGACTCCCCGAAGCCACCACCCCAGCGTGTGACATTGACTTTGCCTGTGGTGAATGCTTCACGCTGTGTAGTCTTTGTATCAACAGGGGGCAGCAAAGCACCCGTGTTGAAGGTAAGGTATTAGTTTTCTTGTGCATAAAATAACATTATTTTTTATAGACAACGTGAGAGAGAGAGAGAGAGAGATACATACATACATACATACATACATACTAAAAAATTATACAAAATGTATTTACAGGAAGTGCTAGAAGGTCGACAAGGTCCATCACTTCCTGCAGCCCGTGTTGTCCCCACTAAGGGAGAACTGTTTTGGCTCATTGATGATCCAGCCGCTGCGAGCTTAACCATCCAGGTAGAGAGGCCAGGCCCAGGAGCCAAACTCTAGAGCCCTCTATCAGCCTGGACCAATGGTTACAATGACATTTCAAATCCAACAGGGAGGACTGTTAGCAGTGAAGCATTCCTTATTTTTCTGTACTTAATCGTTTCTAGAAAAAATATAGAAGGAATTTAATCTTCAGATGTATGTTTGTGTGTGTACTTGTTCAGCTGATTAAATTTAGATAATGAAACAAGCTTGTCTGTTAGAATAACAACAATTAAAAGATAAACAAATTAAAATATAAATTTGCATTATCTGTTGTGCATTTTTCAATATGTTCTAAAAAGAGACCCCCTCCCCCCCAAAAAAAAGAAACATGTATTTTCTTTTGATGTTCCTCAATTTTGCCTCTGTGCCTAACTCAATTATATTAATGCATTTGTATTATAGAAACATCCAGTGGTTATTAATTAAATCACAATACTCACTAAGGCCATCCCCTTTAAGATGGCATGAAACCTCCCCTTTAAAACTTAACTTCAGCAGTGTTGTCACATCGAGCTGCAGGACGTATCTGGGGTGATTGATTACCTCGCTTAGAGAAAAAGCCTAAATGTTTTGAGCTTTGCCTACACAGCTCTTAACGCAAAGATTTGCCACTTTTTTTTAAACATTGTATTTTTTTGTTTTGTTTTACTTAGCGATGTACCTCTTATACTCCCTCTCTGCCACTGTGGTCTTGGCTCTCTTGTCCTGCAGACCTACTTGGGGATACTTTCCAGAGGAACGCTGGAGCCCCGAATCGCCACTTCTCTCTCCACGGGTCCTCGTCGCTCTTATATGCAGAAATTCGGAGCACTCCTTACCTTATTTTCTCGGAACGATAGAGAGACTTAATTATCCAAAGCAACGTATGGCAGTATGGTAGGTTATGTTTGTTAAAGCAAGGAGTTCTATAAGTCCGTTACCGGTAGCTGTTTGGCCAAGCAACACTGTCATAATGTATGTACTGGTATTAATTGGTTGAAGCAAAATTAAGTTGGCTCACAGCGGCTAGTGTTTGAAGGGGGTCAGTCTGCTGAGTAAACATAAACAACGTGTTGAAATCGACTGTCATCACTAATGTGGCCATGCGCATACAATATAACTATATAGGCTATTGTAAATACTCTTAAATGACCATAATAGCCCCAACATTAAGGATCGTGTAAATAATTGTTTATAAAAATAATTATACTAAATATGACGCTGGTCCGGAACAGAGGTGGGGAACACCGTTGAGCTAGCGGTCACGTCTTGTCTGAACAGCCATGCATTCTGTATACGTGGAGGAGAGGGGATGGGCACGGTGTATGTTGGGAGAGGGAACTGAATTCCTGTGAACAGTTTTAGTACACATGGGCTATAGCGAGTAGGCTACACAGCGACCATTGGTGATCACATTTTTGTAACCCACATCAGATATCTACTAATCATCAGATCTTCGACATGGTCAGGTCACATCATATTTAATCTGACTCTGAAAATAGTTTTACATGTGTTTTTAGAGAAGATGATGTGAATTACCCCTGATCTTAAAGGTAGCGACAATTGTCTGTGTTACAGATTACGATACGGTACAAAATAACGAATTGTTGGTCACGGTTCAAAACATCTCATTGGTCGGCAAGTATAGACGCGTGATCAAGACCTGCAATGAACCCCGTCATGTTCTACCGTAATGGGAAGTGAAACCCGATGGAAATGGATAATAGGAAGTGAACATGCAAGGATTTAGATTACATTAACATCTGTCCATCCTAAACTAAGCAAAACTTTACTTCACAACTAAACAACGTGTTTAAACACTTTGTGAGAAGCCAGACGTGCGGGGCTTGAATGTGCAGTGCTTGATGCGTCAATGCAATGAATAGCTTCACTCTATAGTCTGAATTGGTGTTTTATGAATGTCTGCAGTGTATATTAAGTAGGTTTTAGTTGGATGAAATGGTGAGGTATATGAAGTATATTTATTGGTTCCATTCGCAAGAGGAAATGTATAGTAAATGTATCTGGGAAGGACCGATTTGTTTGGACATATTCTCTAAACACATTAAGATGCATCTGGACAAACAGCTGATCTCATGTTGTAATTCCCTGCACATTTAGCCACAGATTGTTAATTTGTGTATAGTTGAGTGCGTAATGGTGCCTGCTACATCTGTTCCCAAGTGGAACACAGACCATATACAGTATGCAACAGCTTCTAGAAGAAAAAGCAGTAAAGCTTGTGCTTCTACCAAGTAACCATACTCTCTTGATCTGAGCATAGGGCATGGGTTGCTGTAAGAAGCCAGTTTGTGGAGATTGGCATTTGGACAACTTAGAGCGGGTATAGATGGTTTAGCGTGGAGCTGCAGTGTTCTCACAGATCATTGTGACATCAGCAGCAAGCAAAACCTGGCTTGGCCGTCTGCCATCTGCAGAGACTGTACACTCCAGAGCGCAGTCTATGGGCCTTTTCTGGCTGAGTAGAACAAGGCCTAACTCTGTAAAATTATGCCCCCCGTGTACAGTTGCACACAGAAAACCAGGCAGGAATAATACAATAACTCAAAGATCAACTGATATAAAATTGATATTTGTATTTAATTTGGACTAATAACATGTCATAAATGAACCCATGGCTCATGTCTGGTACCGCTGCCACCAATAACAAATATTCTAACCTCAAACTGTAGGTTGATTGCTTAGCAATGATGCTTGGATTAGTGTAAATGATGCTGCACTCGGTGTTTAGTTTTAGACAACAGATAGTCTAGTGTTATTTGCCTTCTTTGTTTCCACTGCACTTACAGTAGGTTTGGCATTAGTGCTGCATTGCGTTCCATGCATGCCACTGATTGATGTGCTCCAGTTTAATACTCCACCTATGTTAAACCTCACTTGCTGTCTGTGTTGACAGGGTGGCAACTGATCACAACGTGGACAACACCACATCCATTCTGCGTGACTGGCTGGTCAAGGTTCAGAGCCTCTACCACTATGTGGAGTGGAGGCCGTCAGAGGAACCCAGGTCAGATACTCTGGTTCGTTGTTAAATATATGGGGCAGTTGGCTGGTGGAGCCTTCAATAGCACAGATACTCAAGTGGTGGTATTATCCAAATGTATTTTTCAGAGGGTATGAAGATGAGGATGGGCCAAAACAGTGGACAAACCTGCGTTACGCACACGTTATGAAGCTTCGGCAAGCGGCACTAGAAGCAGCGCGTGAGATGTGGGCCGACTACTTTCTGGTGTGTATCCTCTAGTGTCTCGTCCGCACGCAAGAATGAATAGAGACACTGAAGCCGGTTTGCTTTGATGTGTTTAGATAAGGCTTCTCGACATACAGCGTTGAAGTCCTGCTTGCTCCTATTACAAGCACACAATGCAAGGTGTGTACATGGTGAAGGCTATTGGAAAGTGACCTATTTTATTTGTTTTGTTTATAAGATGCTCTGTTTGGATTATACCATATACGTCAAACAGTGGCTCAACTTAGAATATAAAACGCAGACTTTCTAACCCACAATAATTGGGGATGACCAGGGTATAATTTTGAGATGGAGCACATCCAGAGTGAAGGATGCACTTTGGTCTAGACTCTAGAAGTACTGTAGTTATATTTAGAAATGTTGGTCATTGTCGTGTAATGCTTTATCCATTTAGATTCTCACTGATAGTACCATTACCTCAGTGACCTTATCATCTTGCCTGAGTACAATCTGAGTCATCTGAAGGTGTGTTATAGAAACGCAGCATTTACATGTCCTTGTTTTTTCCTAGGCAGTGGACTGTGACAACCTCTTAACCAATCCAGATGTCATGTGGGAGCTCATTAGTGAGAACAAGACGATTGTTGCTCCAATGCTTGAGTCCCGCGCAGCTTATTCCAATTTCTGGTGTGGCATGACATCCCAGGTAGTGTTTTATTTTTATTTTGAAAGTGCTAACAGTCGAATGGGCGCAATTCTAGTTCAGTTGTCATGTTTAAATATACGCCATTGTTTATATGCAGTAATATACAGTAACATACTGCTTATTCATGCTTCCTTGAATTATTTAGGGTTCCCACTGGTCATGGAATTTCTGGAATATCATGGAGTTTTAAAGTGTGTTCCAGACATGGAAATGTAGGGAATTTTATAATTATTTTGTGGTAAAATCATGGAATATCAGGGAATATTTATCCAAATGTTACTGAACGTGGTATTACAGTTTGAGATGTCTCAACAAGTCCTGAAACTATTGGTCTGAATCTTTTCTTGAGTTGTAACTACTTAACACAGTCACATTCATTTCCAGTTTGTTTATAATTTTTATGCTGGCAGTCCCTTTTACACAGAAGTTGTTCTGATGGGCTGTTTTTCTGTTCACTATGGGTCATGGAAACTCAAATGTTTTATTTTCATATTTTGTCATAGAAAGTCAGAGAGAAATCAGGGAATTTGTACTTTAACCTATAGTGGGAACCCCGATTGTTCACAGAAATATAGACACAACACAACTAGCACAGCAACAGGGTTATTTAGCAGCTATTCTGTACATATAGAGGACCATTACAGCATTAATTACAGAGCAGTTACTTGCAGGATACTTGCTGGTCGGCATCGAGGAATCAACCTTTTTGACGGGGCCTCTGCCTTCTTTACAACTAACGTTTATATTAGGGCTGTCCCGAATACCATTTTACAGGTTTGAATACTTCCGAACGAGTATTCTCAAAACACCATTAAAAACATTTAACTAGAATTAATGTTTCATAACCTGTTGTAAATCAAAGCGGGCAACAGGGCCGTTCGCGGGTTTTCAATAGCTCAACTGTACAACAGCAAGTACAATCAATGCTTTTAACTTTGAGTCATCCACCAGACCACCAATAACAGTACGCATAGTCCACCGATCAAAAACCATCAAAAACATATCTTGTTACATTTGCAAGGGTCCAGACAATACAGTAAAATATTTAGTCCAAAACACATTGCATTAATAAATATTGCACGGCCTGCTGTTGCATTCAATTTATATTAGCCAGCAGATATAATCTTCCATTCATAGCTTCATTGAGCGCACATATAATTATAGCCATGCTCTCCAAATGGTTGCTTTGACTGACACGTCAATTGACCCAATCAGAGCTGTCAAAAAACATATTAGCCAAGAAGACACAGAGACGATTGCAATAGATTGTGTTGACGATGTAGGTTAGGCAATGACATTAACGTGGGTTTATACAGAGACAGTACGGATTCAAGGGAAACCATGCATGCATGCATAATGTGAAAAAAATGAAAACTCGAATCCAAATATTTAAAATATATAATACATTTCCAACCAACGAATACCCAAAAAATCAAGTATTTGGGGCCAGCCCTAGTTGACTTACTTCATAATTTGTCTGAAATATAAAGCAGCCATTTCATTTCAGGGCTACTACAAGCGCACCCCAGCCTACATACCCATAAAGAAACAGGTGCGTAGGGGCTGTTTTGCAGTGCCCATGGTCCACTCAACCTTCTTGATAGACCTGAGAAAAGAGGCATCCAGGCAGCTGGCGTTTCACCCCCCACACCCGGACTACAGCTGGGCCTTTGACGACATCATTGTGTTCGCCTTCTCTGCTCGCATGGCAGGTATAGTACAAGACAGTCATCAGTGTGTCATTCACTTGGGTTTAGTGTCCATTCTATTTATCTCGGAGCACTATGTTTTACGCTCCGTAGACGTCCAAATGTTTGTTTGCAACAAAGAGACATACGGCTACTTCCCTGTGCCACTGCGAGCTCACAATTCCTTGAAGGACGAAGCTGATAGCTTTTTACATTCCCTGCTGGAGGTTAATGGTAAGTGGATTGCATTCACACATAGGTTAGGATTCTCTCCTCTCAATGGCCTAATATTTTCAAGCTACGATCTCTTGGTCGGAGGAGGCTGCCGGCAGGCGTTTCTGTTTACCGTTCCTGTTGACATTTCTGCATCCATCTTCCCTCTCGCTTTGTAGTGCGACACCCCCCAGTGAAACCCTCCAAATACATCCCTGCCCCTAGCAAGCAGCCCAATAAACTGGGCTTTGATGAGGTGAGGAATGAGTTAATTAATCTTTAATTTCTGCATCTTTGCTCAACGTCACCCTCTGCTGTTAATAAGCGGGTATTACACTGACTCTACGTGCAGGTGTTCATGATAAACTTGCAGAGGCGGGCAGACCGCCGCGACCGAATGCTGAGGACATTGTTTGAGCAAGAGATCGCCTGTAAGGTCATAGCTGCTGTGGATGGAAAGTAAGTTTACCGCCTTTTTTATTTTTTATTAAACTTGTACTGTTTTTACTCAGTTTACTCCTGTCATTTGAGAAATGCTAATGTGTGCCCTCATTTGCCAATATGCCTTTGTCTGCCATTTCAGAGCAATGAACATTAGTGAAATTAATAACATGGGGATTCACATGCTGCCTGAGTACAGCGACCCTTACCATGGCCGCCCATTGACCAAGGGGGAGCTCGGCTGCTTCCTCTCTCACTACAACATCTGGAAAGAGGTCAACGACAGAAGCGAATCAGAATAGACCCTTTTTTTTTCGCTTTAGACGCAAACGTAAGCCCGGTGGGGTAGTGACAAACATGTGTCTGGCTGTAGGTAGTGGAGCGGGGGCTGGAGACCTCCCTGGTGATTGAGGACGACCTACGATTTGAGGTGTTCTTCAAGCGTCGCTTGATGAACCTTATGAGTGAAGTGGACCGCGAGGGACTGGACTGGGACCTCATGTGAGTTCCTATTTAAACGGTTTCTTCTGTCTTAAAGGTATAGTCAGCTAAATGTAAGCTAATACGCCTGGCTTAGTAAATGGTAACATAAACAAAGTGGCGAACACCGCTCCTGTCAACAAAGCCGTAGCACTACGCTTTGCTTCACAATGCATTGTGATGTGTGAGCCCCGGACACGCTGTAAGCGACGTAGCGACGAGAGCCAATAGAAAGTCAATGTGATTCAGCAACTTGAAGCGACGTAGCGACGAGAGCCAATAGAAAGTCAATGTGATTCAGCGACTTGAAGCGACGTAGCGACGAGAGCCAATAGAAAGTCAATGTGATTCAGCGACTTGAAGCGACGGCAGGCGAAGTAAAGGTCAGCGACACAATGTGGTTAAACTAATCTCAACTCCAGGCGACGCGATTGAGGCGACTACCAACGGGAGCTAAGGATATTTTTGACTGACTGACTGACTGACTGACTGATTGAAAGATACAAGAGGGATACCTAGGCAAGAATGACTGACCCTGCCTTTAAAGGGGTAGTGTGCAATCAGAGCACTGGGAAGCAGAGCCTCAAAGGAGAGTCCCTGCACCACATTCACGTATGAAGGGATTTAGGGTACATACTGTACTTGTATAGCAAGTACAGTTCAAAGTGTTAAGTGGTAGGAACCTGGGGGTACCCTAACCAGATAAGACTATCCTGCCTCCCGTGTGTAAATGTACTTTGTCAAATTGTGTGTTTTGTCAACGCATGTTTAAGATGTCTCCCTGCTCCAGCACACCTGATTCAAATGAACAGGTTGTTTCCATCTCTGAAATGTGCAGGGCAGTGAGTCCCCAGGGCCAGGATTCAGTACTGCTGGTTTAGGGAAAACATTTTCTTTAATGTATGGAAATGCCTTGCTCAAAAATAAAATTATTTAAACAACATATAAAGTTGCTATGATACCCTATTTTTCTTCTTCTTCTATTACCCCTCACAGAAACACATTTGTTGTCTTCTTCTCCCAGATATATTGGCAGGAAGAGAATGCAGGTGGATCACCCAGAGAAGGCCGTGCCCAATATTCACAATTTAGTGGAGGCAGACTACTCCTATTGGACGCTAGGTTATATGATATCATTTCAAGGAGCCTTGAAGCTGCTGAAAGAAGAGCCGTTAAAGAAGATGTTGCCGGTGGATGAGTTTCTCCCCATCATGTATGACAAGCATCCTGTGTAAGTATCAGAAATATTCCTCACTTAAAGTTATACATACAGTATGTAAATAATCCTATTCAAGTATTTAGTGTATTAGTGATTTGTTATTCTTGTTAAATCTGTCCCTAATCTACTTGTGTCAGTAGTTGACAGACATTTCCATATTTACTCCTCATCTGCAGGTCTGATTACAAGAAACACTTTGAGAATCGCAACCTGAAGGCATTTTCGGCAGAGCCTCTCCTTGTGTACCCTACCCACTACACGGGTGACCCGGGCTATGTTAGCGATACGGAGACCTCCACTGTGTGGGACAACGAGAAGGTTCGCACAGATTGGGACAGGGCGCGCTCTGGCAAGACCAACGAGCAGGCTGAGATCAGCACGGAGGCTCAGAATTCTGACGTACTCCAGTCCCCGCTGGACACCACAGCAGCGCGGGACGAGCTATGAGTGGGAATGCCAACGGGACCATTGGGAAGGTTCAAGAGAATGTGGGAATGTTCGTTTTTTAGTCTTTTTTTTTTTTTTTTTTTTTTTTTTATATATATTTTATTTTTTTCCCCACTTTTTGAAATGTTCTGTTTCGTGTTGGAGCAGATGTTAACAAAGGAATCACTTACATCCGCTGCAGTGTTTCTGTTGTTTGTCCACTTCTAGATTTAACTTCATAAAGGCACTAGACTTGCCATTTGCAATGGCATTTGCAGTACCCCACCTTTGTCTGTCATACAGAATGGGAAAAGCATGTTAGCAGATATCTTCACTGTTACATATCTGTAACTTTTGACAAAGGCATTATATTGACATGTCTTTGAAACTATGAATTTATTACAATTCAATTTTATTTAAAAATTAATCAAACAAATTGTTTTTACTTTTAAGTTAATGTTATTGTGAATTTTTGTTCTTTGTGGAAAAAACAGGAATAACATAAACAATGGTGTGATTAATCTCCATGTTTGCCTTTATGTAGCCATAAGTGAACATAAAATGTTAAATATGGTCAAAGGCATAACAAGTAGACCTAATTGCAACTGAACTGAATTAACGCCTAATCCATTGAAACTATTTAGTAAACAGCAACGGTGGTTGTTTGTTTTCAGAGTAGACGTCTGTAATATGTGAGACCAACGACCCCTGTAAATGCACTGTCACACGTTTAAGGTTTAGAGGTTTTTCATTTCAAATGACAATATCCTACCAGACCACATCACCTATTCTGCAGCGCATCCTTCGTGCGTTATGAAATCTGATGATGGGTGGTGGTGTACAGCAAAGCAGGCCCTGGGAGTGGGACCTATGAGTGAGACACTAGCGCCTTTTGATTGAATTATTTAAATGTGGGTTTAGGTTTGCGTGCACACTCTACGAAGCTATGTCGGGTTGCCAGCGCTCATGCAGCTGTTGTATCACAAGATTACGCATTCTCACAGTCTCACCTTTTGTATCTATAATTTTATTTTTCTTCAATGCATCTCACGCCAAATAAAATGTGTGTTGGTCAATAGTTATCAATAGCCTACAACCGATTCTCACGCCAAGTCTTCAGTCTTTAAATTGGCAGCCCAAGCCCTACGACAAATATGTGGACTTTGTTGAAGTGAAGTGAGTGCGTGTTTTAAATAGAATAAACATATATTAATAACAATTACGGTTTGTCCAACTATATAGTGAGGTTCACAATTAAAGCACAAACGACATCCTGTTAATTAACTGTGGCTATTCGCTATTACAAAATAAGTAAAAAGGAAATTTCTCAGCGGGAGGGAATTTCACCTGCACGCACAATGTCGGCATTGCTCAGACTAATTGTTGCGTCATTGGATTTTGGAATGCAGTTAAACTAGCTGCTTTTTTCACAGAAAGACTGGATGTGTTTACTTTTCCCTACATGCGGCAAATGGTCAAAATGTGTTGAAATATTAGGGTGAGTTACTTTAATTTTAATGTAGGCTGCCTACAAGAGAGGATGCGACGATGCCTATATGATAATGTGTAATATAATTTAAACGCGATCATGTACAGGTCAGGACGGCTATAGGACCTAGCCTATAGTTTTACCCATAGGACCGACACACGAATGATGACGTTCCTATTTCCCCAGTAGGTCAAACACTTGCTTCTGTTCTGTTAATATTGGATAGCAGTCTGATCTACGAATTCGTCAGAAGATGGACTATTACGACTTGTCCTGGGTAGTCTCCCAACTGCGCTCCGTGGCAGGGATTTCAGGAGAACTTCGTTTTTTATTTGAAAATAGTATTTGCATAGGTAAGTAGCCAATGTTTAATATAATTGTAGACGCTGGTTATTTTTTAAATTTAACATTATTAATAGAAAAGACCAGAACGAAAAACAAGTTGACTTTGTATAATTCACCTTTTACCTTGTATACCTTTGTTGTCTTGCCATATTGGCCCTCAAGATGTCATGGTTTGTTTTACTGATTGTCAATGACTACAAATAAAGTCACCAATAAGTCAGAAGTTTAGGGTTTCTATAAAAGCATGTCATCTTAAAGTTATTTGTCACTTCTACCCATGCAACTATGATTGCTTCTTGTTTACCAGATCCAGAGGGTCCTTCTCAGTACAAGGTGGTTCTGGAGCTACAGGCCCTCCAGAATGCCATAGAGAACCTGACAAATCGCTACCCAAAGTTAGTTAGACCTAGTGTGACCCACGCACTCACAACCCTCAAAGACTCTCTTTTAGGTTGGTTTTATCCTCACATTTTTCTCTTGACATATTAATAAAGTCTGACCACTCATTATGCTTCTTTGCAAATGCTGTATAATAGTGTAGGCTATGTTTAGTGAAATACTTAATTTCACATTTAACATCCCATCTCCCGCATTTACTCATGATGCTTATTAAGACTGTATGCTAAATTTGAAACACACTATAGAAATGGTACCCCTTGTCACCAAATGCACCACATTCAGTGACCACAAACACTGAATGTGGTGCATCTCACCCTCTGGGGATGCTGTAGGTGGGGCCAACACTCAGAAATATACACTTCCTCTTATGTTGGTGAAATCATATTGGCCAACCTCCATTCCTCTAGAGGAAGTACATTTTGAGAAGAAAGTATTGTAGCAAGCAACATGCTACGTATTTACCATAAGGGCGCACGATGCTTGCGCGTGTGTTTCAGTGCACTATAACTGCCCTTAGTCTATGGTCATGTTTGTGGCACCTTGACCGCAGGTAATGTGTCGGTACCATTGATAGGGCCTTTTTTAAAGAAGTGATATTGTGGAAATGGAAGATTTAATTGTAGAAACCGACTCCTCTGGCACCACAGGTGAGCACATGGTTTTGTGAGTTTAACGTTTACTATTTGGTGGATGCATGGCTCATGACCCATTTGTCATTGTACCTCCATTGGGAGTAAATCTGATGCTGTACATGTTTTTAATATACACCTTTTCTCACTTGTTTGTTTGATATTTGTAGCAATACTGAAAAGAATAGGAACATGCATTTAAAAAATGTAGTTTGCAAGTGCATACTGTATGTGCTTGTTGTTTTTTGTGTTTGACTGCCAGGAAGATTGTGGGTATTGTGATGCTACATCCTCCTAGTCAGTGGTGGATCATTCAACTTCCGGTTCCTTCATTTTGACACAATCATCGTCTGTTATACCAAATTCTGTGCGTCATGCCTGATGTATAACCAAACATGAACGTCTGAAAGCTGTGAATTTGTTTTGGAGATGTCTGCGCCTTTTTAATTTTTACATTCAGCATTTTTGTGCCAGGGAGACAAGGAATGCATTTGTTGCATTTGAAGTTTTCTACATGTTAAAGGTGTTAAGACAGAAAACATTATGGCTTGAATGTAGCAGGAGTTTGTTGTCTCTTGATGGTACACCTCACCTCATCTAAATGTCATTATGGTATGACTAACAGTCATATAATTTTCACAAATGTGAACAACAAGGGTTTGCTGCGCTCATCACAGAACATACTGTAACAAAAAGCAAGCAGGATGTGGTTGACCTAAATGGAGGCAGCCTCTGAAAGAGAAAGAGATATTCATTTGTCCCTTAATTACGCCATAGTTAAATCTAAAGCAATATATTGAATTGCTTTCTGCTCTGAAGTGAAACACCAGATGAATTGTCAGATTTAAGCACAACTCGTACTGTTTTGTCTGTGATGTAGATGTACCTTTTGGATTCTTTCTTATGTCTTTCATATCCAAGCTTGTTGTATTTGTACACCCAACTGACACCTCATCCTGTGTACTGAAATTGTGTGTAGTAAGTATGAATACGATTACATTCCAGCTGATCATAAAATCAGTGTGGTGGATAGGATGTTAGTCTAACTGTTGTAAACAAAATCAATTCCTTTCTGTTCTTCTTCCATAAAACATGTTGTAAGCATTATGTAAAACACAACCCACAGGGAAATATTGCTTCTCTCGTCATTTCTCCACTTGTTTAAATGTTCTCTTACTTAATGCATCTCAACATTCCTCAGTGTGATCTATAATATAATAGATATTTTTTATGACTCTCAGGTTAGGCTTCGTGTGTTATACAGTAAATATCCTGCTGAGTTTATTCATCCAAAATGATTTTAGGAGAAATGGTCAATGAAAGGAAGGAGAGAGATTAAAGGAAATTAGAGGAAATCAAGAACCTCTGTTAAGCCTCCTGTGTAAAAGAAGCAAAACTCCTGAGCGACAATACTCTCCTTTGGGAAAGCTCACTACAAAAACATCCACAGACATGGTTTTTGTCATAAAATTCACAAAAGTCTTGTTTATGGAAAGCGTGTGAGCATGTGTTGTGTATTGGCTCTGGACTTCTCATTTTGGGCATCACGCATTCATGTGTGTAATGATATTGGACTTAAAGGTGGGTATACACTATAATGCTGAAAATGTTTCTTTCTTATTCCAGAAGTAAAAAAGGTCTCACACAGAAATAACCCCAAGCGCTACAGTGAGATCCTGCGTGACTTTGATAACCTCGAACTCTCCTTGATCTGTTCGTAAGTCCTAATTTCCTAACTTCTGTTTTCCAAATTCTACAGTCCTTTTTTTGCACATGGTGGCTACAATACAATTATAATTTGCATCATAAAATTATATAGTATACAGAACTTAATCAATTGTGTTAATCTTTTTATTTAAATTTTTCATTCATTATTTTAAGTAATTATTTATTAATAAATTAGTTAATACTTCCTCTTATAACTTTTATAAGGGGAAGTATTAAGGGAGTTTGTTTCTGTAGTTCCCATAAACCCCTAGATTGTAGTTGTTACAATATTTTCCCCAGCTTGTGGTTTTATTTGAACCACTGTGCACGAGGCTATACTGTATGTGGCTGTATGCATCAGTGTAGGTCTTTGAGTACTGTAAGAGGAGGGGTAGGGCTTGGTGCCATCCACTAAGCACTCAGATGAGGTAAGGCCATGCAGCTTCTGTCAATACAGAGGGAAACTACAACATTCTTGTGGACGCAAATAGAGGTGTCTCTTTAAGTTCAGAAAAGCAGTGAGAAAATAATACTTCTGATTGGCACACAACAGGCATATTTCTCTGTATCAGTTTACTAGACAGCTATACTGTTGCAATATATTGTAGCCTAGTATATCTGCAGGGGAGTACTCTGCCTTCATTGTCGAGGCGTAATTGCTGCCGCTGCACATGCTGTGGGCAAAATGGTCTCATTGATCGTCGTCAAATATGGACGTTTGTGCAAAATAGATAAACGTCTAATATTGACGAATAACAAATT
>JAOEGT010007663.1:0-11117 GCA_025447795.1 Speoplatyrhinus poulsoni
AGAGAATGTTCTGTCTTTTAAATAAGAATTAAACCATTGAAGAGCAGCACCTTGGATACCAGCCCCTTGCTGGAGGCAATCCAGGAGGATATCATGATCAACAGTATCAAAGGCCGCACTAAGGTCAAGTAGGACTAAAATGGCACAATGGACACAAGCCATGAAGTGGTTTATTAAGGAGCACACCAAAAGGTCAATACAGAGACTAAATAAATAATATATACTGTAGTAGTCCATGTTAAAATGTTAATGTCTACCTAGGTGTGGGTACAGATAGTTAGATAGATAGATAGATAGATAGATAGATAGATAGATAGATAGATAGATAGATAGATAGATAGATAAGATATAGTGGTGGTGTGTGTGTGTGTGTGTGTGTGTGTGTGTAGGGGGGGGCAGAGCAAATGACTGTGTAAACTGATGGTTGAGAATTGCTGGGCAGTTCTTCAGACAATACAAAGATGTGTATAGCAGGTGGGTAAGGCTCTCTTCTTCCGTCCAAGAAAAAGAGTAATCTAAAGGTAAGTTTAACGCCCATTTACCTTTTAGTTTACATGTTTTACATTTTAGTATTTAGTTGAATGGCTACTCACACTGTAGCTCTGGAAATTATGCACTTTTAATGTAAATGCACACTGAAGGATGCATCTACTTACAGTGTATCCCCGAATAGAGTTCATACGTATAAGAAGCTAAAATGATATTCAACACAAAAAGTAAAACGTGAAGCCTTAACATATAACTAAGATAACAGAATGGACAGGAAGCAATTTAACATTTCTGATATTTAGATACATGTCTTAATGTACAATCTGTAAAATGTTCTTAACTACAATTCTGAGAAATAACTTTCCTTGTTCAATATGTACCGGAAAAAGAATGAAAGATTAATGAGTCTTCTCTGTGATTATATAGTCGATTATGTTCCTTGCCACTTCATGTCTATCATTACAATTTATACAGCAGGCTATTACATTATGGATATGACATGACTTGACATTATGGATTTCTTTTGTCAGCGGACACAATCAACCGATTTTTAAATGCTTTAATATACAACATCCTCTGTCAGTCACTTCTCAGAAAAATGTAAGTGTGTTATACAGTAGTTGTGATTAGTCAGTTCTCTCCTGGTAGCTTTGTTGTTGACAAGAGGACATTTTGAAAAAACATTTCACAAAGAATAGGGTATAATAAAATCATGCAAAATTAAGCTCTGCTCAAAGTGGATCGATCTCACGCTTTCTTTGGAAATTCCAGTATTTCACCACAATAACACTTAATAATTCATAATGTCTACTGTTAGTATGAATTATATGGCGAAGTAGACAAATATTTCCATACAACTTATTAGGTTGATTAAAAAATTATTCGCCTTTACTGATGTAGTAGTAATGTAAACATTGTGTGAACTTAATTGTTGGAGAACAGCATTTCTCAGTGCATGCATGCATGTCTGAAGGACACCAAACTATTAAGGTCATATAATGATTATTAAATAATTATTAGAATTTAAACATTCTAAGATATTTTAAACACTAGCAAATCATTATGTCCTATGTAAAAGGTAGAGTTAAAAAATTTAGTCCATGAGCAAAGAATTACATCATGTTGCAATTTAAGGTTCTCTCTTTCTGCTTGTTTTCATGGTTAGGCTGCTGCGTCCGCATGTTAGTGTGCGTGCGTGCGTGCGTGCGTGTGTGTGTGTGCCCCATGAAGCATTTATTTTGGTTAGTGTGACATCTAGTAGCAGGAAGCCATATTGTGCCAATTGTCGAAAAAGCTATCTAAGTAGTATTAATTTATATTCACCTATTTTTACATCAGGCACAATAGATTGGAAGTTTAGATTACTGTTATTACTAGATTAATTAAAGTGAGTAACAATAATAACAAGGAACTGCGTTTGTAACCATAACACTTCTTGATGACAAGTTGACAAGGTAACAATTTGCTGAAATAACTTTGAACTCTGTTACCATCTGTAGATGAGACTGAAGCCAAGGATACCCGGTCTGCTACATTATGGATTCATTTTCGCCACCCTCAATGCCTTCTACCTTCCACCATCTAACAGAATCAAATGTCTCTGAATACCCATGGCCCCTGCTGCTAAACACTAGCACCTCTGCCACTGTCAATCCTTCGGGTTTAGGAATGTCCTGCTTCACCATGACTTTTGGTGCCCTGTCCAACCTCACCGCTCTGGGCATCCTGACCAAATCCCACATCCCATTTCGCAGGCCAGCTAAAGCACCATTCCTGTTTTTAGCGGTGGCGCTCCTATTGGCCGACCTTGGTGGTCATGTGATCCCAGGTGCCTTCGCTATGTACCTGCACATGGATCGCAGTCAGAAACACAAAGCGCAGTCCCTGGAGCCCGCCAAGCCATTCTGCCAGATCTTTGGAGCCAGCATGGCGTTCTTTGGCCTATGCCCGCTGCTGCTGGGTTGTGCCATGGCGGTGGAGCGCTGTCTGGGCATCACGCAGCCTCTACACCACACTGCCATGGTCACGGTGACTCACGTGCGGCTGGCTGTGTTGCTGCTGTCCTCTGTGGCTCTCCTTCTCGCCATGCTGCCGCTGCTCGACGTTGGGACCTACACTGCACAGTTTCCGGGCACCTGGTGTTTCCTGCCTATCCACGGAGCTCGCTCTACAGCCGACACCAACCGGGCGCTAGTGTTCTCCTGTCTGGGGCTATCGGCGCTCACACTCTCCCTGCTCTGCAACATGTTTAGCAGCCTAGCGCTGCTACAGGCCAGAGTGGGCTCCAAGGGCGCTAAAGCTAATCCTTCAGCTCGTAACCGACACACACCACCTACTCCTCTTTCTGTTCACTGGATGTGGAGATGATGTCACAATTGGCTGCAGTCACCATTGTTTCCTGCGTGTGCTGGGGTCCTTTTCTTGTGAGTTCAGACAGGTGATGTGATGGCTTCTTGATGCCACCTTGCTTATTCATGTATTAATACAGTTTATGCTGCAATGCATTACATAGTGACGTTCTCTCTGTCTCTAAACAGATCCACATTCTTGTTTCCGTGCTGCAGTTCTACCAGTACTCCAATTTGATAATTCATCATTCAGAAGGGATGAATTCTGATGTGCTTGCGTATGGCCTCCTGGAATCAAATCCTGGATCTGTGGGTTTACATGTTGCTAAGGAGAGCAGTGCTACGCAGAGTTTGCTGTGCCAAACACACAGAGAGATCAACTTTAACACAAAACAGCTTCTCAGCAGGTTCACGCAGGCAGACCATCATTCTGCAGTGAACAGCACTAAAAAACTAAATTTCCATGGCTAAATTTATCAAATAAATGTGTTTTAAATAATGTCAAATGTCTTAATTTCATTAATAATGTTGATAGGAAGGCCCTATACGGCAAGTCGTGTATGGTACCAAAGAATCAATAAACCTGCAGAATGAGTACATCAAAATGCACCTGTTATGTCAACAACGGCAGGTTATGCCTGAAATAATATAGATAGTAATTGGGCGGGGTATATATATTCTGTCCAATCACGTTTGACGAAAGTCAGACAAACGTATCGTGTATCAAATGACTGAGCTCGCTTAGAGGGCACAACCCTAAGTGGGAGGCGCTCTGGGTGCAACGGCATAATTCAATATGGAGTATAGAAACTAGCATGATTCACTCTGAAATGTATATTTAAACGATTTAGAGCACTTTTGCAGCGATTTAGAAAGTATCAACAATTTGCCTTACCTTTACCAACGCTTTTGAGACATCTACTGAACTCGTTATAGTTTCTAGTTGTTAATTCCGTTGCTAATACAACAGCGTAGAAATCAGTGAACTCTATAAACTATTGCAAAACTTCCTAGCCTACTGTTAAAACATCTGTTACAACCTTAGCGCTTCGAAGGTAACGTTGAGCCCATTTAACTCACTAACCACAGTTGGATCTAATACGGTACTATCTGTAAAAGGTAATACACATACAAATTTGCAGACAGTCTTACTGGGTGAAAGGTGACGTCGCCGTAGTTAACTGTTGTTTCGTAGGTAAGTTGCTACTTTGCATGCATGTAGATTTTGCTTAGTGTTATGCTTCCCATACATAATGACTAATTATTATGTGAATGAGACAATCGTACGATGGTCTTTCCTATTTATATACTCTGCATTCCTATGCATTCATACTTTAGTTATCCATAAATATAATTAAGATTTAGATACAGTATTAATGGGTTACCGTACTGCTGTGATAAGCAGTACCCCCATTGAGCTTGCTTAAATTTCAACTAGATGTGTTCCTTTTCATTACAAGAATGCGCTATGTGGCGAGTGCCTCAGTTTCTTTGGGTTCTCTGGGTCTACTTCGATTCTTCGGGGTCTCTTGGTCCTGGAGCCTGGCAGCAGGTCTCGGGTTGTACCTGGGTACAAGTAGCTGGAAATACTTCTACATTGCGGTGCGCACGGCCAAGAGAGACATCAAGTAGGTTCATTGGTTGAAATGCTCTACAGATATTGTCTGAGCTATTTTAGACCAAATACCTCGATATTGTAATTCTTCATTTTAGCATTAATTATTAAAAACATGTTTTTATATAGGTGAAAGATTACTCAGTTTTTTATTTACTTAGTTTGTCATGATGATGATCAGACACCTAAAATGTCAAACATGATTTAATCTCATATTACAGTAGATTGTACAGCTCTAATCCTATTGATATCATTATCTTCTGTGTCTACCTTTAGTGGCCTCTATGTGCTCCTGAGAGTCAAGCTGGCATTGTGGCGCCACATGCGATATGGGAACAACATTCCCTCAATCTTTGCCCAGACAGTTAAACTCCACCCTGACAAGCCTGCCCTGGTTTACGAGGCCACAGGCGAAACGTGGACTTTCGCTCAGCTGGACCAGACGTCTAACTCAGTGGCCCATTGGGCACGGGCTCAGGGATGGGTCTCTGGGGATGTGGTGGCTCTCTTCATGGAAAGCAGGCCCCTACAGGTGGCTCTGTGGCTGGGGCTGGCCAAGGTAGGGGTGGAGGCTGCACTCATCAACTTCAACCTGCGCTATGATTCACTTCTGCACTGTGTTGGAGCGTCCGAATCACGGGCCATTGTGTTTGGAGCGGAGTTGGCTGATGGTAAGACTTTTACATATTTGTGTTTTTGTATACAGTATTATTCTGTGGTATAGAATAAACGTATCTGCGATATCACCGTGTATTTTCTTTTTCCTGTTTTATTGACACAGACTGTCTTTGCTAACAATCTGATTGTCACATTTTGGTCTATTGCATCTTTGTGATATGACATTGTGTAATTTTTTTTAAGCTATTTATTGTTGTCTTGTCTTTGCATAACACATATGATTTTGCCTACTGAATGGATACTGCTATACATGTTAACCTCGTAAAACAGTTGAATGATGCTATATCTTCTTTTCTGTCTGTTTTCTTACTGAATGTCAGCCATGTTGGAGGTGAGTTCCTCTCTGAGCCAGACCATGGTACGGTTTTGTACAGGGGAGCTTGGTGCAGAAGGTCTGGCCTCCCTGGGTGCTCAGCCCCTGGACCCTATTTTATCATCTGCAAGTAGACTCCCTCCACCGCCCTGCCTTCTCACAAAAGGCCTTAATGGTGAGTTCAATTGTTGACAACTGTCTTGTAGACCATCCTTAAAATGCTGTGTGTGTGTGTGTGTGTGTGTGTGTGTGTGTGTGTGTGTGTGTGTTTTTCTTTTGAAATAACACATTATTTGCTTATATCTTGCTTGGATCCCCACCATTGTATTGTCCTTTTTTTTTCTTGTTTCAAAATATATATTTACCTCTTTTATTATGAGACTGCTTATTGGTTATTGGTCATTTTAGATTCTGAGCACTTTTTTGTTTTTTGTCTCTCAAAAGGCATCCATGATTATCCATTAGTCTGAATTGATCAGGCATACTGTATATGCCTTCTGAATCACTAATGTTCAGTTAAGCTGTAGTTTTCTAGCTCCTATATCAATTCGCCCTGAGAATCAGTCTGGAACCCCTCAATGCAAAGCATGTGTCGCCTGTTTAGAGAACAGCCTGGCCAATCAGCGGCCAGCTGAGGTTTTTCCCAAGATGAAAACAACAGCGTACATCATACGTTTCAGCTTCCACCAGTGCTCTAGCAGATTTTAAACATTCTGATTGGGTAAGATAAAGTAAGTAGTCCGTAAGGAAGTTTTAATTGAGATGTATATGCACCTCCGTTATGATGCTTTTGAATGAAGGGGTTCCAGACTGATTCTCGCAGCGAAGTCAAAACTGTAGCTTGTGAGATGACTGGTATCATAAAGCCAGTTTTCCAAACATTGGAAAAGTTAGGGGTACTGTAGCCCAGCACACTAAAATATTCAAAGCACAAGTAAATTTTTTTTTGTACCTGGTAAACACATTTTCCTAATCTCACATTTTCTCCTGTGTTTCTGTATTCTCGTCGACAGATCGCCTTTTTTATATTTATACGTCTGGAACCACAGGACTGCCCAAGGCTGCCATTGTGGTACACAGTCGGTATGTTTTCTTAAACGCCATCAATAGACTTATTAGAATGACCGTAAGTCCTACTGAAGGGGGATACTTTCTTCCTGTCCTGGTGAGGTGAATTGTTGAAGTACCGACTGGTCCACACGTGCTTTGAGTTAATGTTTCTGATTAGACTTGTTTTCAAGTGTGGGTGTGCTCACACTGCTTTTAAAGTACTGTATGCAACTTGTGCATTTTAACTTCACAACCAACCGTCTAATCAGCCAAATAAGATCAGACGTTGTGTGAGTTTATTTTAAAAGTGTGGATGAAGAAATCTTTTCTATTTACAGACTAGACAGGGAGAAAGTGTACCTCAGGTCACTGTGGAAATGTCTGTTAACTACTGTTCAGTGAACTTGAGGGTTCATTTGAGTTCATTTTTTTTTTTTTTTGGATGCAGTTATTTCAGAATTGCTGCTTTCGGATATTATGCCTTCCGCATGCGTCCTGATGACATAATGTATGATTGCCTACCACTGTATCACTCAGCAGGTACGTCAGTTATTCCTCAGCTCTAGGTAAATACTGGTGTTAAACACTACGTGTGCATTTTCTAAGTGTGAACTCCCTTCATGGTCAGGTAACATCATGGGAGTTGGTCAGTGTCTGATCAATGGCCTTACTGTGGTTGTGAAGAAGAAGTTCTCTGCAAGTCGCTTCTGGGAAGACTGTATCAAGCACAACTGCACTGTAAGTGGTTAACTTGTATAAAACATGTACAGACATTACATAAGTCTTCAGGAACAATAACAAGGACAGTATTGGTGTTCCTATAGGTGGTGCAGTACATTGGGGAAATCTGTCGCTACCTCCTGTCCCAGCCAATACGGCCGTCAGAAAAGGGCCACCGCGTTCGCCTGGCGATAGGAAACGGGTTGCGTCCCAGCGTCTGGGAGGCTTTTACCGAACGCTTTGGGGTGGCCCAGATTGGGGAGTTCTACGGCGCCACTGAGTGTAACTGCAGCATCGCCAACATCGACGGCAAGGTGGGCTATATAAATGGCCTGTGGTATTTGCAAGCCCTGTGAAGCCATACTTATTTTTCAAGCATCATCTCTATTTGATTCACTTTGCAGCAAGTTTGTCAGCCAGTTACAGAACCACCCTAACCAATCAATGTCCAGAGGGGGTTAGTTCAGTTGGTGCTGACAGCATTGAGACCAAAGTATTGTACCAAATGTGTACATTTAAACGCGTGATCTAGGCTGCTTTTGTTTAACCATCTGATTGTAAGTTTTTTTTTTTATTTGTTTCTTAAAATGAAATCATAATCTGGCAGAGCATTCCATTCAAGTAGATACATTAAACACTATCACAAACCACAATGTCACGAACAAACACACTAGACAAACACTAAACATTTCTGTACTTTCACAAAGAAAAGACTACACAAATCTACTGTTTCATGATTGCCTGCACCGTACAATCATGGGTAACCTTAGATAAATCTATTGTTTCAAGATTATTCTGTACGCTCACAGAAAACCTGGGTTTCTTTACGAGATAACCCTTAACTATTAAATAAACATCTACAGACCTGTTGTTGGTGGCTCTCGTCACTTTGTGCTGTCTCAACCAGAGGCAACAGGCCTTTATTTACACTCAGAGCAAAGGTCTTTCGTATAGGAATGAAATCCCCAGAGTTCAGGTTGGTCACTGACCCTGGAAGAGCAGGCAGAGATTTTGAGATCTGGCTTGAAGCACCAAGTAATCAATATCAAAATAACACACAAGATGGGTATCAGCCAGCAGTTTGTAAGGTTCTTACAAACTAGCGTCTCTAAAGATGCAGTTTAGGGAAACAAATGACCATTGACGACACAAAGCAAAGCAACCAGGTCTGTCAAAGACGTTTATTCAGAGAGCTTTGACAATAAATACAGAGAAAAGTACATTCTTATAATGCTGATTCGTACCACCCAGTGTAATGATTTATTTGTTAGCTACAATCAATCTCTCTCTAGCACACATCCTTCATCATTATTCATTGTCTGAGAACACATACAAGGTTTGGTCACCTGAGTTGCCCACTAGGATAACTTTTCCTGGTAGCCCCTCCATGACTAGAACTCCTTGACATGCAACAAATTATTAGTGGACAGAACATAAAATAACCCTTTGTACTTCACATCTAGTTTGGCTGAATGTAAAGTTTAACAATTTAAGCAAGGTATTTCTTAAAGGTAATGTTTTTAGAGAACAATCACATTTATAAGAGTAACATAAATGTAGCCTAATATAAGAATGTATATAAAAGGTATCATGAAAACACAAGGAATAAAGGTTAATTCCAAATATCTCCAACAGTTTGTTGTTCTGACCACTTGAAGATAGTCAAATCACATTTTTTATTTGGGAGTTTCCATAATGAAAAAAATTGTGGAGCTTGCAAAATCGATATGGTCTTCCAATTCAAGACTCTGTATTTGTTTCTCATTTTCATATGTCTGTCTCAATAGGTGGGATCCTGTGGATTCAACAGTCGCATTCTCCCCAACGTGTACCCTATTCGTTTGGTCAAGGTTGATGAAGAAACCATGGAGCTGATCCGGGACAGCCGGGGACTGTGTGTACCTTGTGGCCCTGGTAACGACTCATTACCACACTTTTGCACTAACATGTCCCCCGTTGTTATTAGCTTTGCGTTTAATGTATTGTTCTTTTTGTTGCCATTTTGTTTATGCAGGAGAGCCAGGCCTGCTAGTTGGTCGTATAAACCAACAGGACCCATTGCGGCGCTTTGATGGCTATGCTAGCCAGGATGCTACAAAGAAGAAGATAGCCCACAACGTGTTTAAGAAAAATGACTCGGCATATTTATCAGGTAACTATCAACAACGTTGATTTGTCTGTAATGGTTTGAAGTCGCTACATATTAAGCATTTAGCACAACCGCACAAACCGAATGAAAACAGCTTTAGTGTCAGTAGCAATGTTAAAGAAGGATCACCGCGCTCTCCTTGTTGGCCTCCCAGGTGATGTTCTGGTGATGGATGAACTGGGCTACATGTACTTCCGGGACCGTAGCGGGGACACGTTCCGCTGGCGTGGAGAAAACGTGTCCACGACTGAAGTGGAGGGAACTCTGAGCAACCTGCTGTGTCAAACAGACGTGGCAGTGTTTGGTGTGGCAGTGCCAGGTAACTGCTACTTGATTGACATCTGCTCTGTTCAAAGTTCTGCCATGCAGTTACAGAGATATTTACTAATGTGTTTTATATGAATATATCAATATTATAACATTGATAAAGACTAAAGCCCTTGATATACTTGCTTTAATTTTAATTACGCGTTCGCAAGATGGCTACCAGGCGTATCGAGCGCGTATCCTGCGAGTTAATTTTGTAATTACCTAACATCTATATGATGTCTCCATGCCGCTCCACATTTTGACATGTTGGTTGTTGAAATTTGAAGGTAGTCAAGGAAAATATTCCGGTTTCAGCCAGGGATGATTCTGCCCTGATCTGCCCCCTACTGGATATACTTTAAATCTTCCAAGCACATGCAAGGGTGCGCAGGCAAGTATATTAACAATTCCTTTCGCGACGCAGCAGCTTGTCTACGCATATGCGTTGCACAAAAGCAGGTATATCGGGGACTTAAATGGTGTGCATTGGGAATAGGCCTAAGACGAATAGACCAACTGTGATTTCATGTCATTAGGCCATTTAGTTTATGAGCAATTGACCAACGTATGTTATTTTACATACACCATTACAAAATACTTGGCACTATACTGTAGGCTGCCTTACACATTATTGTTGGCTCGGTTTAATAAGCAACACAATTGTATTATTTAGTGATAGGGGGTCTCTCTCCTGTCCAGTGTATCATTATTTATTATATAATATATCATTATTAGCTATAAGAGGTTATCGGCCTGAAAAAGTTGTTTACTTTGCATACACTGAAAAAATGACAGATTATTAAGCTTAATCATCCAAGTAATATTATGTAGAGATGAAAACATTAATTTGAGGTAGTTATTACATAATGTACATTATATTTTAATCACAAAAAAGTGCAGCTGCTGCATTTTGTAATAACCAACACAATATGTAATACATTATTACAAAATGCATTCAAAATGTTGCATTCAATTTGGTAATATTACAAAATGCGTATTGTGTTATTGCGTAATTAAGTTATTAGGCTACATTTCTAAGGGTTATTATAAAATGCAGCATTTTCATGCATTGTTACATGATTGGTTCCAGACAAAAAAAGATGCTCCACAAAAAATTCTAATCTGAAAAAGACTTATAACTACCTAGTTTCCTGGTCAAGGTGCAAGCAGAGGTGCAGAGATTAGTTGTGTCCAATACTTGGCACAACATCATTTCATTTATAAAATGTTCAATCAGTAGGAGTGGTGGGGGCTGTCTTCAGTTATGGCCAATCATATCAGATCCTCTAATTCCCTTTAAAGCAGTCTCTATCAAGGCGAACTGCCAATTCCATAATAAGCAGCAAATGTCTAGACCAGCTTGACAGAAAAGCTTCTCTCAGGAGGAAACTGATGTCCTTATTCGGGAGGCGCAGAGATGCCAAGTGGGCATAATATACACAGTAT
>JAOEGT010007674.1:0-11117 GCA_025447795.1 Speoplatyrhinus poulsoni
ATTTGTCCCCCCCCCCCCCCCCCCCCCAAGCCTAGACTAATTGCATTACTCAGATAACACAAAAGTGAATTGCAGCATGAATCAATTGTGCTTGTTTTATTATAGAACAAAAAATTAAGATGCGACTGCACATAATAGAGCCAGTGAATTGTATAATTCTTCTGTTGGCTGTTCAAAAACTAATCTTGATATATTTGACTATTGCTTTTGTATTTGTTTATATTTGCTCTTTAAGCCACCTACTGTACGTCAAAAGGGTGGCCAGTGCTATTTTGTTACTGTGTACTAAGCAATAATGATGCAACTAGCTCACCTTAGCATTTTAGCTCAGCAAGCACAAGCTGTTAGTCAAAACAAGCACATATGTACGGTAGCTTTTATGTAAAGACACATACTGTAAGTGTGAAATGCATACAGTATGTTCAGAGAATTTATATGAATCCAGTAGAGATTGATAGAATGCAGAATGTTACTCCGTAGGAGACAAAATCTTGTGCATGTAAAACGTAACAGGGAAAGTCAGCTGTGAGAGTTGCATATCTGACGTTGAAATTTACGTGTAGCCTACATGCATCGGCATGCACAGCGCCCATGTGCCTGTTGAGATCAGCTTCTCCAATCAATATGAGCATTTTAAGCTAATGTATTGTATTGTTGCTGTATCCCTTGCACATGAGAAGTACTGTTACTCATATGACCAGGCAGCAACCCTTCCAAAAACAAAGCAAAGTAAGATAAATTGCTATCTTACATAATTAAAAAGAAATTATAGAAAAACTGTTGAGTAATATCTGGTCATTCAATTGTATTTCTAAGATATATTAACATTGTCTACTGGAAGTGAGAGGTCTGTTAAATAATTTAAAAGAAAAAAATAGTAGTCCTACTGTTATCCTATTTCTTTTTTTTGTTGTTGCATATAATGATCTGAATAATGGATATGGATAAATGAAATTAACATAACAATGTAATGAATTGCACGCTAATTCAGATATTTTAGTTGAGTCTAAGGCATAATAATACATCTAAATCAACTGAAACGCCAGTGTGTTAGTAGGCCTACACATTTTTTTGTTATATTCTCTTCTGGTCTTTCCAACCAAAACATTACCTTCCAGCTGACGCCCAGTGGTCTATGTTGAAATTACACGTAGGCTACTATTTACATACTTGATACTTCTAGGTTTCAGTGGAATGAGGGAACTGTCTCGGTTCAGCTGACAACAGGCTGAACAAGTGGCTTTGAAAGAGTGTTTTTTTTTCTTTCGTTATGTCTTAGACAAAACGTTTTACTGTAGCCTATATCAACATACCTAAACAGACGACAGGGTGATCCAAGACACACACGTAAAGAAGATCGCGACTCAACAACAGCTTGGCTATAGGCTAAGTGAACTATGTGAATCATGGACTACAACATGGATTATTATTTGCGCCAAAACTACGAAGACTGGATGTCAGGTTTACATGAAACGCTCTGGGACATTCCTATATCAAATCTTGCTATACCTGGTAAGTTTTACTTAGTCGTTGAAGTTAAAAAAATGCATACTAATCGACTGTCAGAAATGACTTCTGCTTTTCAAGTAAACATCCGATTAAACTTCTGAAACAATCTCTTAATGGCATTAGGGAGCCACGATGCTATGAGCTATTGTCTGGATATAAATTCACCCATAGTAGAGTCGGAACCATTCACGTTAAGGTACATGGACAGACTAATCCCATGTCTCACAAGACCTGCCATCTTCAAATGGGCCACAACACAGGTAAAGAGATCATTTGTATTGTTAGCGAACAATGCAAAATAAGAAGATTATACATAGAGTATTATTATTATTATTATTATTATTATTATTATTATATTTATTTATTATTAAACAAGACGATTATACAATTGGTTAACACCATATTATTCTTTCCAATTTTTAAATAGGCCTAAATAATAAATAAAAAAGTAGGCTACTCCATTTGTGATACTGTTTTTTTTTTCTTCGATTATCTTTTCAGGATAAAAGGATTGTGGAGCAACTTTCACTGGGAATTAGATTCTTTGATCTTCGCATTGTAAAGAAACCTAAGGACTCCTCTAAATACCTGTATTTTAAACATGTGATATACACACATTTGACAGTGTTGGTGAGTCTGGTTTTCATTTTTGTTATAATAAGATCATTTTAAATAGAAAATAATGTCAGTTAAAAAAAATAGACATCTCATGACACTGCTGGGGAATTCTGACCCTCTGATGAATGCTAATATTTATATTAAACTCCATAGAAAATGTTTTACTTTTGTAGGATACACTGATGTCTATTGATGCATGGTTGGCATCTCACCCGAAGGAGATAGTTATCCTAGCCTGCAACAATTTAGAGGGGATGAATGATGAACTCCACAAAGTATTCATTTTGTCAATGAAGAAGCTATTTGGCACAAAACTCTGCCCCAGAAAGGTTAGTTTAAACTAACTTCTTAACTTCTACTGCAGACCCCATCTGAGCCTGCTTCTCAGATATACTTTTTAGAAAGAGGCCTTACTTTACGATTATGTACACAGGAATCGATCCCGACCTTGCGGAGTCTGTGGGCATCTGGTTACCAGGTTCTGCTGTCCTACAGTGAACACCTAGCTGCAGATAGATACCAGCTATGGCCAGGCATTCCTTACATGTGGGCCAATCAGCCTACCGCAGAGGGAGTGATCAGCTACCTGGACTGGCAAAAAGACATTGGACGGCCAGGTGAGATTCCAACAGTCTGGCCCATATTTCATTTGTTTGTGTGAACAGTACTGGTTCTAGTGCTGTATATTATTAGGAATGGGACAGAGAGAAAGGCAAGTGTTATTTATTCATTATTTTTAACAAATTAGGCCAATACACAATAGGTTGTACTTCTTATTTTTCTGAATTTGTTCCTTGAAATATTTCAAGAAATATATTATTCATATTTGCACGCTGGGCTGTTACAATAAATTGGTGATGAGAATTGTAAGAAACTATATCAAATTTGCATTATGAATGGAATCCTCTCGAGAGAGACTGCCCAATATGTAATAATCACGATTCAATTATCTGTCATCTTATCCAGAGGGTTTTTTTGTCGCTGGTCTGAACTTGACAGCTAGTAATTTCTACATTGCTACGCACATAAAGCAGTCACTGCGGACCCTGACCACGTCAAACTGGGAGTGTTTGAGAAAATGGCTGGAGAAGCAAATGCCTGGGACAAGCTCTAACTGCCTCAACATCATAGCAGGAGACTTTGTGGGGCCAATCCCATTCACTGCACTGGTCATTGCACTTAACAAAAAACTTCAACAGAAGAACATCTAAGGGACATTGAAGGTGATTTACTCCACTGTAAATGTTTTTCAAATATATGTGCCATGACCTAGAACAATGTCAAGCTAGTAACTTGTGTTTTTTTTATTTTTAAAGTAGCATAACAACAGAAACATCACCACAACCTCATGATGAACCTCACACACTCCTTATGCCTTATAGGGATTACGACAAACCATGTTGAAAAATTGTTGTAAATTATATGGCATGTAAAACAAAATACTGTATCTGCTGTATACATTTTCTACCTCATTAAATATTTCTATTTTGATATGCATTAATTACATTAAAGTTTAACTAATCAAACTGCTTCGTTTTTCACACGTTCGACAGTCTATTGTATGTATTAGCAGATGTATGGCACAATCTATAGCATATACTGAGACAACATTTGATTAACACACAGCTGTACATGAATCAAAAACCATACGGATACATACAATAATACAATCATCCTTTGCATGTCTGAACACATGGCTCTCGTCAGCCCAGCTTCAGACAGACACAAATACAACAAGACCAACCTGTTTTGTTTAGATGTCATATGCAGCCTGTATATTTGCATTGCGTCACTGCCTGCTGTCAGATCAGACTGGCCAATGAGCTATATTCCCATCACATTATGGTTTTGGTAGAATGTATTAATCAAGTCCATTGAAACAGTTTCTCCATAAACACAACCACCCATGAACAGGTTGTAAAGAAACAGGCGGACAGTGCTCAGCGTTTACAGGTCAGCTACTACACGTATTAGACCTGGAACAGTAACCTGCTCCGGAAGCTCTGAATCACCACAACCTGCCTGTGAATAGCTTCTGGTACCGTCCATACGCAGCGGCGCTGATGATAACCTTTACCTCAGCCGAGCCTTCGTCGGCAAGCACAAGCACATCCTGCACTGTGGCCTCCTTGTATAACCAACTGTGGATGGAAGACAATTAATTGAATTGTGGTTACTCTTGACTCTTAGATAATCACTGCACCACCTGGTGGTAGTTTGCCTGCATGACAGCATCATATTCTCCCCTGTAGTATTGGTATTCTGGGACATTTATCATCACTATGAAGACTTGCTGCAATTGCTTGGCCATATCCGTCATAAACAACCAATCGTCCTCTGTGCCTAAATGTACAATAGGCCTTTATGTTTCGGTTACAGGTCGGTATTAACAAACACAAATCTACTAACGGGTGACAAAAGCGATTGTCCTTCGCACATCGATTGCTGTGTACACCTGGCCTCATTCCGAACAGGATATGCAGTACTATTTGAGGTTACCAATGGGGTCTTACCTTAACTGAGAGGAGCTGAGGTCAATTTTGAGATTTAAAATGTGTTTCCCTGTAGACTTTACAATATTCTGTTCAACTATGTGCTTAAGCTCGTCCAGGCCTTGCTCCTTCAAGGCAGATATAGCCAAGGCATCTGTCTCCAGTGAGTGGTAACTAAAGGCAGAAGACATCGTGTTACAGGAATTGCTTTAGCGTAAGCTAAATTAAAATGCAGAGTAGTAAGCTGTGCTGGAGAAGATTGTTGATATTTGATCTCAACAAAACAAAAACACTTCCCACTTCAATGGCATAGGGGGTGCGGTCTGCACCACTTTATTTGTGTTCATTTAGATTGTGTCTAAAAACCATTTATTTTCAGTATGCACGCACATCAGGAAGCTAGTGGACCGGGATGAGATATTAGCAGTTTGACAAAAAGCGTATTAGTTTACAATCACTTACAGCACATTTAATGGGAGACATTATTTAAAATGTCAACGAAAGCACACGTTCCAAGTAATTGTCCTTACTTATCCACTAGGTCAATCTTATTGTGGACCTCTATCATGGAGTTTATGAGCCCGTCAGGAATTTGCAGGTTTCTCAGAACATTCAGCACATTTGCCTTCTGATTGACAGTTTCTGGATGACTGATGTCTCTGACATGAACTATCAGGTCCTAGAAAACGAAGACAAAAATACACTGGTGATGCTTGTGCACATGCAGCAGAAAACCCATGTGTAATGTGTATGAGCATCGACTACATACAGAATGTTTAACGTCCTCCAGCGTGGCAGAGAACGAGTCGATCAGCTGGTGCGGCAGCTGGGACAGAAAGCCGATTGTGTCCACATACAGCACAGTCATGCGGCTGGGTAGCTGCCCGGCATGAACAGTGACGTCCAAGGTGGCGAAAAGCTGGTTTTTGGGCTGGAGGCCACTGTCCCCAGTCAGTGCTTTAATGAGAGTTGTCTTTCCTGTACAGTTCAGGGGTTGAAAGGGTGAAATAAATGGCAACGAATACTTGCACTATTGTCTAATCAGATTCTACCCTCTCACCACAGTTGGTATAGCCCATAACTGAGATGACGGGGAAGTCTTTGTGTTTGCGCTGGGAACGAAGCAGGTGTCTCTTTTTCCGCAGGTGCTCTAGAGCAGAGCGAATCTTCATTTCCCTCTCCTTCAACAGCCTCTGTTGGACCTCCGTCTGTGTCTCGCCTGAGAAGAAGACCAATAAAACCCAGAGCTACCGATGAAGTTCAGGACATTGACACATAAGTAACAAGCAATCTGTAGATAAGAACTGACACATAAGTAACAAGCAATCTGTAGTTAATAACTGACACATAAGTAACAAGCAATCTGTAGTTAATAACTGACACATAAGTAACAAGCAATCTGTAGATAAGAACTGACACATAAGTAACAAGCAATATGTAGATAAGAACTGACACATAAGTAACAAGCAATCTGTAGTTAATAACTGACACACAAGTAACAAGCGATCTGTAGTTAATAACTGACACACAAGTAACAAGCAATCTGTAGATAATAACTGACACAAGTAACAAGCAATCTATGGTCAATCACTAAAGAATGAGTAACAAACTACGGTTAATATCTGACACATATAAGTAACAAGCAATCTATCATAAATAACTGACATGTGTAACAAGCAATCTATGCAACACACAATGGCTGACTTTTCGGCCAAAGAGCATTACCTGAACCGCCAATATATCTTGCGCCCCCGCCCTGTTGGTCCATGTTGGCCATTTCATTCTTCAAACGAGACCTGCCAACCATATACACGTCACTGATCTTATCCCCTCCATCTAGAGTCCATGATAATATCACAGGCTCATTACCATAATGCCACACATTGTTTAATTGTAATTGTTGTAAGCAAGCAGTATATATATATCCAAGAGATAACGCTACAAATTACTGTATATAAACATATTGTATACATTACATTATAGCAGGATTTCATTTTGAGCTCACGGTTACCTAAGCAAGGGGATCTCCGCCAGAGAGATTTGTAACTTGGCCTCTTTTGTTTTTGCATTGCAGCGGAAGATATGAAGCACCACCGAGTATCGATCAAAAACCTTAACACCCCAGGCTTCCTCAAACTCCCTCTGCACAGAAGGAATGTGGTCACACTTTGTCTGTCTACACAGACGGCAAAATATTTAAGATAAACCTCACCTCTGACAATGGTGACAGTCGTTCAACATTGACAAACACAGCAGTGACTCCTGGTGTTTGCCTTATTCGCTCTGAGAGAAGAAAACAAAAAAATGCATTTGGCATTAGCCTACATATTTTCTCCTTATACTGTCATGATGTATAATGGTTCATTTAATTTAGGAGAGTGATGTTGTCAGACCTGTGAGAGCCTGGAAGTTCCCCTTGCCAAATATCCTTTTCTTCTCTGGTGTCTTAGTGGAGATGACCACCTTGTCCAACACCCTCCAGTTAACCAATGTATTTACCAGCCCCACAGCCTCAGCCATCATCAGCTCAGCTGTAGAGAAAGCTTTGATGTTATAGACATATTATGTGTTCATATATTGATACTAGTTCATACTCGTGGCTGCATTTATCACCTGTTGTCAAATACTGCTTTTTGCTTCCCCATTTCACATCAGGGTGAACAATGAAGATCCTGTGCTCCCCATCGCCAATGTCAGGGACCTGCTGTTGGAACAGCTCATCAATGTCACTGTCCCCAATAAAATCTTCATCATCTTCATGTGGTAATCCTTTGAAGGACCCAAGTGCGTCACCTTTAGCCTTGGGCTTCCACAATGACATCATAAAAGTTCTAGAAGGAGATGTCGGTGAAATTGGAAACCTGTAGTTACATATTGCGGCTGTCGTGGTCTGCAATCTTTTTGAGCAGAGCGTATAAACTCTCTTTGCTAAATAACGTGCTGTCATGTTGCTTCTGACGTTCTGGTGATAAGGCTAACTCGCTTAACTTGTCGAAAGTGTTGACATGTTGATAAAAGCAAATGATCAAGCAGCTATGCAAGATGACTAAAAAGTGAAATGCCACAACGACTAACTAAGCGGGACGAGTACAAAGAAGTATAGTTACGGCACTGAAAAAACACTGCTGTAGTTATTTTTAAATGCTGTCAATATACGCACGCTGCCATATTGGTGTAGTTATTGTTTATGTCATTTCCGTTATAGCAATGGTATCTGAATTTAAGAGTGCCCCCTACTGGATGGATTTTGGATTGAACACACCAGTAAATAATGTATTAGCCAGTGTGGTATATATCAGATAGTCTATTGATTGGCATCATGGGCAAATAAGATATTTTCCAAAAGTCTTTTTTTTATTATTTATTTATTTTTTATTAGACAGGACAGTGGAGAGAGACAGGAAACAATTGGAGAGATATCGGGAAGGATTGGCGAAACGACCACAGCTCACCCAGGGCACTAAGGTCTGTATATGTATTATTATAAAATTTACTATTATTATAGGAGGAGGGTATTGCATGACACCCAGCCATTTATTTTGTTTCTGCCACACTGTTATAGAAAATACTGATCACAGCACTGCATTAACGCATTATCAATTGGACCATGGCATGTCTCGTCGTGTTTGAGAAGACTCAGTATGACAGTCACGATGGCTCACACAATCATTTGTGTACAAAACAAACAGCAGGGGTCAGAGAACAGTCACACCCTTGTGGTGAACCAGTTAGACTTAAGATCACCATAGACACTAGAGAGAGACACACATCACCCTCTGGGAACGATCAGTACACCATTAAAATCCATGTCAATGTTACTAATAAGACTTTGTGCAAGGATATGTGACTGTATTCATGAGAAGTCAATAAGAATGCAAACTATGTGTTTGTTCAAAATTAGGTTAAGGAGAGTGAGAGTGGGTCGTCAATGCCCCTCACCGCTCTGTAAGCAAACTGTAAGGGTTCACGTTGACTTTGGTCATAGTAAGGATATCCTCCTTGACCACTCTCTCAAAATGTTTAGAGAAGTTAGAGCAGCAGGATGCAAATCCTTTGGTAATTTAGGAGTCTTGATCTTGGCTAAAGGTTGTACTACAACATAGTCTTTCCATATTTTTGAGACTTCTTCCTGAAATATATACGTATAAGAAAGGATGACACACTGTTGCTTGACACAGTTTATGAATAGGCTGTCACCAATGCCATTAGGCCGAGTACATTCATTTTCCTTAGTATGCAAAAGAGATGTCAGTACTTTCTCCTTATTAATAATAATTCTGCCCAGGTACCTCATCGGTCAAGCTAATTGTTCAATCTTAAACTCAAACACATCAAAACGTATTAGTAAAATGTATTCAAATCCTCGGTCAGTTATCAGGTTTATCAGAGACAACATATTTCTTTCATTCCCACCATTGACCTAATCCCATCCCATGTAACGCAGTCAGGATTATAAATGACCCTTCCTAAATTCCTTCTCTACCTTGCATTTAAACTTCAGCTATGCTTTCTATATTTCCTATTTATATTGTTTGCTGCTTCTGTTGTTTATGTTGGTGGCATTTTAGATGTCCAAGTCTGTCTGTCTTGTCTGTGCGTGAGTGCCTACGTGCGCGCACGTGTGTTTCCTAAAAAGCTGTCAAACAGGTATTACTGGTGACCTTACAATGGATTTGTGTTGAATGCGACATGGACATGAGCACTTCTGCACTTCAGAACAACTTTCTGAATTCTCCTTTATTTGTAGAAAGGTGAGACCAGATAGGGCTACATTTTCACAAGTTAGGACATGATAGATAGTGAATTCCTGTGACAAATCATTATCTTAGGTGTGCCTACTGTTTCACATGGATAACTATGAGCATTCTGTGTGACAACGCAACTTTATATTTCCTGAGTTAGTAGGCTAATGGCTGTGTGCCCTCTTTGAGCAATGTCTGCTTTGTGGAAAACGGGACTAGTCTTATTGCTCAACATTTTCAGTTACGGGGTTTGTTTGGGTAAGAAAACAATTTTTTCATTAGTCTGTAATTAATGTCAAAAATAACACATGTATTACTTGTGATGTTTGGATCCTTTTATTCCCTTAAACAGAAGAGGATTGTTTCTTTGCCATATTTGGACACCCAGTCACATTACCTTGCTTTTACAATGGACCTAATCTGGACTCTTTGAATGTTTCCATTGAGTGGAGTAGAGTTAACAACATGGTGTTCAGTTCAGCATGGGAAGACACATCAAACACAAACACCAGAGAATCCAGTGAAGCTCCACTGACAGGAAACTTTTCTCTGTGGTTGTCCGTGGTGAATCCCGAGGAGCTTCGGGACGATTACATCCTGTATCTAGTTTCGGGGAAAGCTCAAAGCCCTCCACTGTGCAAAGTGTGTGTTAGGACAGCAGGTCAGTGACTGGTGATACATAATCAGCGATGTTGTAAGAAATTGTAATTTTTCAACAGCTGTTATTGGTGTCCCCAGTCAGCTTCAGCATTGCATGGCTGCAAAGAGAGGACCCGTGGGACGATAATGAGACTGTCTCCGTGTGCCAGTCAAGCAGGGGCTTTCCTAAACCTGCTGTTCATTGGCTGATCGACGACACAGAGGAACCCCCGGAAGGAGCCATCAGAACCTTCTCCGCCCCATCCCCCAGCTCCCCATTGTACAACATAACAAGCCACCTGATCGCCAACATTTCAGAACACAGGGATGTGTCATGCATTACAGAAAATCTGTCAATGAATGAAACCTTAGCAATAACAGGTCGAGTGCACTGACATACTATTCTAATTCATAGCCTCAGCTAATACTAAAGACTACATACAGTATACAATGTAGCCTACTATAACCATAACTTACACATACATGTCATATCCTTACAGTTGCCTATATAATTGCCTATTCTGTTCCCAGATGGAGTTCATAGTAGCACTGTGGCAAGTCGGGCAGCAGAGGCAATGTGGGTGTTCAGTACCATGCTCTGTGTTGCTGTGGGGCTCCTGGTCTTAACGGCTTTGGTTTATCAGATCTTTCTTGATAGGAAACATAATAAATACCGCCATTCAAATAAAGGTACGGTATTTTGTAGGAGGAATGGGGGTATGTTGTCCCTTGTGGCTTTAAAACAATGTAGCCTATGGTTTTAATCTCTTTCAAGATAGTTTCAAATGTCCTGATTAAAACATAAATAAGGTCTAGGTAAATTAGGACCTATGTTACATATAAATACAGAGACAAAACAGTTATGTAGAATGCTGTGTAGACATCAGGGGCAAACATACACATAACCTTAAATGTTGGCAGAACAAAACACAACGCTATCTAAATGTATATGAACCTAAAGTATAGAAGTCCCATGTGAAATATGAACTATATATATAGCTATATATAAATATGAACTATATATATAAAAGAAATATGAACTATATATAAAATATGAACTATATATAAAAGAAATATGAACTATATATAAAATATGAACTATATATATAGCTATATA
>JAOEGT010007685.1:0-11116 GCA_025447795.1 Speoplatyrhinus poulsoni
TATACACACATACAGCCGCAGAAAGAATTGAGACCACTGCGGGAGTTTCTCCGATTTTTACTACTTTACTTATATTAAAATGTTATACTTGTGATAACTTGATATATGTATTTTTAGATTTTCATTTATACATTTTTTCTCCATCCATCCATCCTTATCTGCTCCTTATCTGCTCCTTATCTGCCCCCGGTTGCGGGGGCAGCAGCTCCAGCAGGGGACCACAATTTTCCCTTTCCCGAGCCACAATATCCAGCTCTGACTGGGGGCTTCCGAGGTGTTCCCAGGCCAGTGTGGAAATATAATTTCTCCATCTAGTCCTGGGTTTTCCCCGAGGCCTCCTCCCAGATGGACGTGCCTGGAACACCTCCTTAGGGAGGCGCCCAGGGGGCATCGTTACCAGATGCCCGTACCACCTCAACTGGTTCCATTCGACTCAAAGGAGCAGCGCCTCTACTCCCGAGTTCCTCACGGATAGCTGAGCTTCTCACCATATCTCTAAGGCAGAAGCAAGCCACCCTCCTGAGGAAAGCCATTTCGGCTGCTTATACCCGTGATCTTGTTCTTTCGGTCATGACCAACCCCTTCATAACCATAGGTGAGGGTCGGAACAAAAATTGCCCGGTAGATTTTTTGCCTTCCGGCTCAGCTCTCTTTTCTTCAAGAAAGAAATAAATAAATAAATATACAGTATATATGTATGTATGCATATATGTATGTATGCATGCATGTATGTATGCATGTATGTATGTATGTATACAGTATATATAATCATGTCAAAAAGGATATTGGCCCCAGGGGGTCCCATCCCCCTCTTTGAGAACCACTGTTCATCTATAGCAGTGGATGATTGCAGTGCATGCTAAACATGGCAAGGCTGCACCTATTATGCAGCCCCTCCCCAACACAGGCACCAGTGCCCTTATCCACACACACACATGCACACACACCCAAATGTGCTGTGTGAAACCAATCCAGTGAGTCCAATCGGGCAAAATCCACACATGGTTTATCTGTGTGTGTGTATGCAGGGCCGTGAGAGCCTATTCAGCATGCTGCTCTGTGCAGGCCAGAGCTCGTGAAGCTTTACTAAGAAGACAGACAGAAATCCCTTAATGAAATACAACAATATCAAAAAATATAAAACCACGATCATCTCCAAAAGACTAAGAAACTCAATATGAACCCTGCAGTAATGGAGGAAGGAATGACTTTTAGTCTGTGAACAACACACACACACACCCAGATCCATCATACATACATACATACATACAGTACATATATATACATAATTGCCACTTCTGCTCTTTCAGGTGAAGACGAGCGACAGAGCATATTTAAATACTTTGCCATGGCAACAGGCTCTATGATTAGGGGCAAACGGGCAAACTGCTGCAGCACTTCGGTTTGTGATGATAGAAATTAAGGGAACTCTGGTCGGTTGCCAAGGCGATGAAATAGACACAGGGGTTAAAGTCCAACCTAAACACACCTTGAAGCTATTTTAGTGACAGGAGAAAGAGAGCGAACACATGGGGGAGGGGAAGAGGAAGTATATCGAGTGGGGGTTGCAGCCTACAAAGCTCTGCAAATAATCACTAGACCTACCCATAGTTCAAAATCCTTATCACACAAAGTCTGTGTGTGTGTGCCTATGCATCAATATGGCTGTCTGTCATCAGTCATTGTCTTTTGTTTGGCTGTATCAGCCTCACAACTCTCCACAATGAGAACATGTAGAAGTAGGTCTGTAGAGTGGATGTTGTTCAATTTCAGCCTGCCCAATATCTTTACTGTTCCTCAGTCAATATGTTCTATTTGAATTCTGAAAGGCCTTCCACACAACTGCATTGAGTTTTTCCCATTTGAATGCCTGAAGTATTTGCTGTGTAATTTCAACATAGAAAATCTTTCACACAGTGTGATGCTTTTTCCCCAGAGGTATAAAATTGGTATTACTCATTAAAAAATAGGCAAAAAAAAGCTTTGCTTAACAGTAATTGCATGACTAAATTCCAGGTATGTTTTATTATTCTATAAATATTATATATTTATTATATAATTCCATATATCATTTTAATATTGTCCTATATATTTATTAACAAATATATTAATCACAAACCTCAGAAATCTATTTCTATTGATCAACATACTTTAAAACACTGAAAATTGTACATACAAAAGAAAATCTAATTTGTTCCAAATTAATGATTAACACGTCAGTGTGTAAAGCCCTTCAGGCCTACGTTATGATTGTGGCAGAATTGTATCAAAGGTTTATAATAATAATAATAATAATAATAATAATAATAATAATAAATACAAAATACACAAACAAAATTATTTTGCATGTTCATGTAATGTATTAGCACTAGACAACTGTTGGTGTCAAGAAATATTTAATAATCTTTTGGTGACATCATTGTTAATCATAAATATCACAGTCATAATATGGCTTTGCAACAATAGTGCGGCTCCTGATTTGTAACTATTTACATAGTGAACAGTGCCAAAATACCAGGACAAAGACCTCTGTAAAACATACAGCATGTCAAATGTGGTATTTATGTCTTGTTTTAGACCAGTCTTTTGGAGTACCAGACCACCTACATTTACAAAAATATTGCATGCTTCAAAAGTTACCAACACAGACAGACAGCCCTGAAAATTACAATAATTAAGTATTGTTTCATTACATTTTTGTAAGTAGATTTGGAAAAAATAAAAAACGTAATTAATATAATGCTGTTAGCCTTCAGTACGCCAGGGGTTCTCCAACTTTTTATGCATAGCAAAACACAAATGCATAAAAAGAATACAATATTAACAACAATTAACATCATTACAACTGTATGCACGTCTTCGCAGCAAAAGTAGAAATAATACAAATCCTCAAACCACAGTTTGAGAAGCGTTGCCGTATACACAAAGTACTGGTTGTCATTGTTCAAGCTTTTAGGCGGAACCCTCCAACTCCTACACACACATCTATTGACCTGATGAAAGAAAAGGGAGACCATATAATACAATTTGCACAAAGGCAGTAATGAAAGCACAGTATATCTTTTTGTTCAGGTACTCCGCTGAGCTATCGCAGTTGTAAGTCCTTGTAACCAAACACTGTATGACAATTATGGAATGCTCTTTCAATATTTTGTCATTATTATGGTAATTATGTTGGGTGCTTTTAGGTTGATTATGTTTAATGGGTCGGGTTTTCTTTGTAATGTGTGTGTGTATTTGTGTGTGTGTGTGTCTGATAGACGGTGACATGAAACTAATGATGCTGATTACATATAGAATCACTAAGACTTTTCAGAAACCCTCCTCTTTGTGGCACAGTAGAGTTATTCCAACTATCAGCACACTGAATGGAAATCACATGTGGATTCAAGTTAAATGGAATATGCAGTCATAGAGCCTTACGAAAAGTAAAAATATCTACATCTATCTATCTATATCTAAATAACATGTGAAGGCATACGCGGTTACCATAATCCCCATTTTAAGTGTGTACGGTGTCTTTAAAGGTATATCATTAGAAACGGGTTGCATGCGAAAGTCACAGCCCGATGCAGTACATGCAGAATCATTTAACAGCATATGACACTTCTCAGCTGCACCATCATAAACTGATGTGGAACTCACTTGACAATGAACTAGAGATTTACTTTATGGTCTGTTTGTTTGAGCCTTTTAACACAAATGAGCATTGCTTTATAGCAGGGCCAGTCTCATGCTGAAAACTCCCCCATAATCCTGCAGGAAAAAACTAACAAAGTGTCCACAAACCTATTTTTACTGTCAACTGGCACCAAGAGGTGGTTTGTACATTAATACCATATAGGTACAGTACATGGCCATTGGCCAGTATACGTTTACATGCAAGATGCTTAGCAGCCCCACTTCTTTTTTGGAGCTTGATAAACAATGGTTTAGAATAGCCTAAATATGGTCTTGATATATTTGGATTATATTACAATATTAGCAGCAGATAGAAGACAATGTGTTCATTATTTAGATATTTGTAGAATAAGGACAATATACAGAATAGTGTGAGCATGTAAACAAAGTCCATGTTGTTTGTGTACATCATGGAGACATTTTGCTAAATAAAATGGCATCAATTAAAATGATTGTACTGATATAAAATGTTGCTGAATCTATATCTATAAACACATTTTTAAATCAACAATCATTTGTAAAATGACAGTGTCTCACCTTTAGTAACCCCAGTAACATTATATGTGCAAATAAAAAAATATATAGATATGACATGAAAAAAAATACTCAATTTAATTAAAAAGCAATAGTACGCTTTTCATAAATAGGCTATATCGGTGCACAATGACCAACTGATATTATATAGTTTCAAATTCCCTTTTTTTTCCAACACATACTGTATTATCTACAGTGACCAAGTGCTTATATGCTAAAGGGCATGGAAAAATCAATTTGCACATGAGCCCTTTCAAAGATGTTTGATCATGGGTTCCATGGCAACACTTTCTTAGCAAAACAATCCGTTTCCTTTTGTGTCCAGGCACCAATTAAAAAAGTGTGACATCCCTCTGGCTGTCTTTGGGGAACACAGAAGTACGTCCCAAATTATTCACACTTCGAAATACAGTAATCACATAACCAACACTTCTGACAATCTGACAGTTTAAATACAAACAGTACACTGTAGCACTATACATATCAATCAACACAAATGTATATTTGCATTTTGAATAGGCACGAAACATTTGTGAAATAAATTCTTCACTAATCACAAAGTCTGTCCCTTTTTCTCCATACTGAATACAAATGGACTGCATAAAAGGTAATATGCTCATATAGTCCACATGATGTCACAAATAAATATGAGCCACATTAAGAAAAGGCCAAGAAAGGGCCGCTATATTATTCCTTATGACCAACAAGAGAATGACTACTGTTCAGCTATGGTGGTGATTCACACCCGCCCTAAAACCTACTGTAGCACCAGTGTGCTTAAACAGGATTTTATACCTAGGGCTTCCTTGGTATACACTGGTGGTGAGAAAAGCTGCATAGGATCACGTTTAAAAACATCCATGTCTAATGTACTGTACTACAAGTGAAACCAATGGCAGAACATGATAACCTTAAGCTGCTTGCACACTGCTCAGACAAACGGCAACCGACTCCAACCAACGTCAACTGTTGGATCAGTGTGCGCCATCAGTCTATGTTAGTTGGTGTTAGTTGGTTGGAGTTTTTAGAATTTGACATGTCCAGTCAGGTCGGGCAGAGTTGAGGAACGTCTGTACAGTTTTCCAAAAAAAAACGCAATATTTGTGTGTTCTCCTGGCAACTCGCGGTCACGATTTTCATTGAAGGTGTCTAGGAGGCGATATAACTGTCCATTACTCACTTCACTTCACCATAGTTTCTGGACGTAGGAACAGGCGTTAAGCAGAGTTGTGGTAAGAGAAAACCCAACTCCATGTAAGCAGCAAGCCATTTTCCAACCACAATAGTAGCCTAACGTAATGTCTCGACTTGTTTGCAATTGAGATAGTTTGCAATTGAGATTCCTTGTTTTTCATGTCGCATTATCCAAGGTCTGAGTTGTCCTGTCAGCTACAATCTGGGCAATTTGGACAGTTTGTTTTCTGAACATTCGAAAGACTGCAACCAACTACTTCCAACTTTAGAGTGTTGGTGTCAGTTGAGCACAGTCTGGGTAAGCAGCTTAGTTGTATGACCATACGACTGTCTATGTACTGGATAGTACAGTGTGCAGGAAATATAGTGACACAGGATATCGTGGTGTTTATGTTTCAGGATGTGAGTTACTAATTGAACACCATGGACAAATCTATCTACTATAAGTGATTTCTGACGTTACATACAAAAACTAAATTGATTAAAAAAAAGTGAAATGTTATGCTGAAAGTCAAAAGAATATGCCAGTTCTCATATACATACAGAATACATTATGCAGCTTTAACACACAGGAAATTATAAGAAAAGAAACCTGTAAGTCAAAATGCAGCAATGAGAGCTGGCTGGATGAGAGTCGGCTGGATGAGGCTGTTATACGGTAGTGTGTATCAGACAGGCAGTAGCCGGGCCCGAGCGGCTGCCCCCTGGGCGCGCTGGACAGCCCCATTGCTTCCCTCCTTCTTCATCAACTGGTTGCTCTCAAACAGACCCTCATGGCTGGTGGCGCCCCCTGGGCCACTGTTCGCAAAGGTCAGCATTCCTGGTGGAGCACCACAATAGATCTTATCACCGTACAGGACTCACCCCACCCAATGTGTTACTTAGAGAGGCTTCATTAAAGCCATACGGTGGTTTATGTTTAATGTCTGGTTTTTTGGGGGTGTTTCTAAATGTCAAATATAGATCTTAAATTAATCCTTCACTCACTTCACAAATGATATATAAGTGATTTTATAAGGATATATTTTAATAAAGCACTTAAACCTATTTTAATCCTAACATATTCAAATACAATAACACTTTTATAATGTCCTACATACTGATAAAACTGGATTACATTTAAATCATATTTTGTCAAGTCTTAATTTTTACCTGCACAAACATCACTCAGTTGTCAAGGTAACACACCACACAGACTGGTCCTGACATTTCCCTTAGCAGTCTTCAAATATAAACGTGATGATTGCCTCCAGAGACTCAAATGTCTACATGGGATTCGTATGCTATCGCTATTATAATGTGATTCAAGTTACAGTTACAGACAACAAGGACAATTAAAAAATAACCTTGCATTAAATAACATGTAATGTGTCAAAAGTAAATCGAATTGGTTACCAGAACCAGCTAGTTGTTCACAAATAACCATATCATAACTAAGTGATGATACAGTATAAAATGTTAGCTCTGGGTTTGAACTGCAAATGGACCCTCTATATACAGACATACTGTATTTGCAATATGTTGCAGCAGAAAGTACTCATAATAAAGGCAAGTCTTCTGGGGAAACTATAATTTTTCATCACATATGGTAAATAGACTGCATTTATACTGTATAACTCTGCTCTAACCTTCCAGCCACTCAAAGCGCTGTACAGGATTGCCTCATGTTCACACACTGATACAAGGTGATACCTGACCACCAGGAGCAATTAAGGTTAGGTGTCTTGCTCAACGTCGACACTTGGTAAAGGGTTAGCAGGGTTTGACCCAGCGACTGACGGATCAGCACTGCGCCGCTGTTACTGTCTGTATGTTTCACATAGTTTTATCCTTGAGCAAAATGAAAGTTCATTACAGAATGATAAACAAGAGAATGTTTTTACCGTAGCCGTCCACGCATCCTCTTTTAAATTCACCCTCAAATTTCATCCCGTCAAAGCGACTGAAGACTCCAGTACCCTGAAATTTTCCCTGGACAAATTCTCCTTCATACCTAACAGGGCATAACCACAGACACACATATATCAGCATCCCATTGACCACTGAAGTGAGGCTGCATCTGAGAGGTTAAAGGTCAAGCAAATAGTAAATGGGATGCTGACCTGGAACCATCAGGGAATACCAGCACCCCACAGCCATTGAAGAGGCCATTCTCAAATTCCCCTGAGTAACACGTCCCATCGCTAAAGTTTAGCTGGCCCAAACCATGACGCAGGCCTGAGGAAACAACACACATAAGCCATTTAAGAAGTCACACAAAAGCATTTCAAGTTTAAGATAGACGACAAACTATGATATGATCAATTGTTTACAACAGAAGCCAAAGCCAGGCTGGGATATATGTTAGTTTGTTGTTGTTCCCATTTACAGAGTAAGGGCTGAGTAGAAACACTGGATAATTGTTTCAGTGTGCACACCATGAGGATATATTTGTTTTACAATGGCTAACCCCACCTTTAAGCAACAAATATAAACAACACAAATAAAGATTATTATTATTATTATTATTATTATTATTATTATTGTTTATTATTGTTTATTATTATTATTATTATTATTATTATTATTATTATTATTAACACAGCTAAAACACATTTAATTCAAGCTACACAATCAAGATAAAAAGGCATATTAATTGTAATTATTTAATGAATAATATTAATAAGCAGAATTAAGCACAAGACAGAACAGCCTCACAGCTGCACATGTGGGCCATCTCTGGAGGGCCTCTCTGTTATTCTGTAGGAGACACGCTACTCGCCAGGCCTGCTCTACTTTCATGTAGACACACACACACGGCAGATATGAAATTGATGTGAGAGGCCCTTATCCGCATGCCCTTGCCAGTAATGCACACCAGAATGGTTAACGGTGCAGGGCATGACATGTTTACTTTACACTTACAGGTTGCTCTGCTGGAAAGGCCAGGGCACATGCATCAGTCTATCAGTCTGTGGTAACAGCTCAATTCATCCAGTGTGTGTTCAAGAAGGTAATTCCACAGGAAGAGATTAGGGACCTAAGCCAATTAGAATGGCACACTGGCGTGACAAATAGCAGCATGTGTATTTCTCCTGCTACAACATGTAGGAATGAATTAAGTAAATTTGCTAAAACATGTTCACTAAATTATTAGTAATTTATAATAGACTAATAGGTAGTTACTAGTAAATAATAGCTAATGTGATTTTTGTTGTCTATACTGTATTGTATACTTGTACTTATTCATTATTTATTACTACCAGTAGTGCTGTCAAAATAACATGTTAATTTCAGAAAAAATACAGTGAAAGAAGCATTTATGCAGGTTTATCGCTCTGATAGCTCCGCACCCTTAGTTACTTTAGCTAATTCTGCGGGAAAACTGGGAAGGACAATGGACCGCCGCCTTCCAATGCAAAATGTATCTTGTGCTGAAAGTGCAGTCAGTGCAGGAGGTGAGTGACACACAGAACTTTGTTTCCTGGTTGTAATGGTCAGTGTGAGCGATTGTTGGTCACACATATTGAAAAGTAATCGGTTTTGACAGGCGCGGTTGTTGTTTGTGACCCTTTTCTCAAGCACAAAGAACAAACGCTACAAGGCATGCCACAAGTGCCACAAGATATAATGTATGTCGCCAAAGCGTCCTTGAAGTGCTGGAGAGTGAGATTACGTAACTGTGTAGTACAAGTAGTTATCAACACTGGTTAGGCTACATGATCACTGGTCAGCAATACATGACATTAGAAATGATTTACCCATTTAAAAAGCTGTAAACTGCTCTCTAGCTGAAAAATGTCCCTTCCTAAAATGGCCAATGTACAATCCCTTATGGAAATGCATTTCAAGCATTTATGGAAAATGCAGAAATGGTGCACGTACATTCATAAAGTTAATAGGGGTTGTGTCGTATTATTTTGCTTTTTCTAAGCCAAAAAGCAAGAGGAGAGATACCAGCATACAGTAAACACATACAAGAACAGGCCATTAATCTCTTTTTACTTTGGGCTTTCCTGTAGTGCGATTATGCGATTATTCGGATTCATTTGAGAGAATATTTCACGATAAACAAACGTTTAAAACAAGCCAAGATAATGAAAGTTATAAGAAGTCATGATTAAACATGATCTTAAAATAAAACAATGTACTACTGACTTACCCGGTTGTGTAAGGACATTGATTTACCTGTACACTATAGCATACATGTTTGTAATTTACGTGGATTGTCAAGATCGATGATGCTTAATTAATGATTGCATTGAGACCGGTGGAATTATATTGTGAATAAGCAAATGTAGCTCTCAAAAGCATTTTGTAGTTATTTCTGTCTACTTCTCTCTGATATTTCAGAACTATTATTTGAGAAATGTGCTATTATTTTCTTTAGAATATCTCTCACTGTTATCGAAAACACCATTAACCTTCATACCAGGTGTAAATAGCTTACTGTACTGGGCAGCAACATCAAGGGGGGCGGGGCATTGAATAGCAGATTACTTGCCAATGCTGGTAGCCTGTGATGGTCATCACAGTAGGCAAACAATTAGATATTCAATAGTAACTCTGAAGTTTTTTTATAATAATTTTTTTCCCTAAAGTGGAGGGGACGATTGAGCTCCCTGTGAAACTGGGGGTATCCCCCCATCCCCACCACCTTTGGCGCCACTGCTGTGAAGCACACATTTGAAGTCAGCTTTTCCAAAAATGTAATGGACCTTTTCGCCAGAGTTTGAGTGACAAGCAATCTGACTAATCAGATGGCCAAAATGTTGCTATGCGCCGCAGTGTGTTGGATTAACAAGAATCTGGAATCACTGTCTCTCCATCAAATCTGCTAACTTTAAAGTGTAACTGCACCCAAGCTCTGAGCCTGACTCCACCCACTACAAAATGCATCAAGGAGCTCAGTAAGGGCAGGGGAGGGACTGAGAGGGGGACCCACATTAACATTAAGGTTAACATTTGAATTTGATGACGTATGAGTGTACCAAGTGTACCGATGAAAACACAGCCAGATCCTGGGGTGATTTTTAACGGATATGACGTGTAGTTCTGTTTGCAGCACATAAAATGCAGAATTGTATAAAAACAGGAATATTGTCAAATTAACACCAGCATTGATGTGTCTCATCACAGATCAATCCTATTACTTTGTTTACAGCTCAAAAAACAAATTTTAGGGTGCAGTTACACTTTAAACGTATTCGTTGTGAAAATGTCGAAAGGATGTTGTTATGTTACATGTAGACAACATAGACAGCAGATATACTGCCTAGACAGACTGGATTTAGCCTACAGATCTTTACATTTCCTGAAGCCATGCGGAAAAACTAAACTATGCTATGGATTAGCTAGGCATTCGCCGTGGGTATACGCCAGTATGATCCAGCGATACACGCAGTAAACTATTTTTTTTCTTTTTAAATTAAATAGTACTAGATTTAAATAAGAAACTGAAACCATCAGGTAGCTAAATCTTGCTGTTTTCCGATTTCTCCCATCCATCCATCCATCTTCTCCCGCTTATCCGGAGCCGAGTCGCAGCTTCAGCAAGGGACCCCAAACTTCCCTTTCCCGAGCAACATCAGCAAGCTCTGACTGGCTCCTTTCGACGCAAAGGAGCAGCGGCTCTACTCCGAGTTCCTCATGGATAGCTGAGCTTCTCACCCTATCTCTAAGGGAGACGCCAGCCACCCTTCTGAGAAAACCCATTTCGGCCGCTTGT
>JAOEGT010007696.1:0-11116 GCA_025447795.1 Speoplatyrhinus poulsoni
CCTGTCCTGCATGTTGTAGATGTCTCCCTGGTCCTGGGGGACCCCCTGCCCTGCATGTTGTAGATGTCTCCCTGCTCCAACCCTGGTCCTGGGGGACCCCTGCATGTTGTAGACTCTCCCTGCTCCAACCCTGGTCCTGGGGACCCCCTGCATGTTATAGACATCTCCCTGCCCCAACCCTGGTCCTAGGGACCCCCTGCATGTTATAGACATCTCCCTGCCCCAACCCTGGTCCTGGGGACCCCCTGTCCTGCATGTTGTAGATGTCTCCCTGGTCCTGGGGGACCCCCTGCCCTGCATGTTGTAGATGTCTCCCTGCTCAACCCTGGTCCTGGGGACTCCCTGCATGTTGTAGATGTCTCCCTGCTCAACCATGGTCCTGGGGACCCCCTGCCCTGCATGTTGTAGATGTCTCCCTGCTCAACCATGGTCCTGGGGACCCCCTCCCCTGCATGTTGTAGATGTCTCCCTGCTCCAACCCTGGTCCTGGGGACTCCCTGGCCTGCATGTTGCACATGTCTTCCTGACCCAACACACCTGATTGTAATGAATGGGTCGTTATCAGGCTTCTGCAGACCGACTGGGAGACATCTACAACATGGAGAACAGCGGGTTCCCAGGTCCAGTTGGAGACCTCTGGTCTATACTGTTGTTCTCCCCACGTGTTCCACTGCTCCATCATGTCCTGACCTATAGCACGCTGCGTTTCTGTTCCTCAGTGCTCCTCTAAGTGCATGTGTGTTGTGTTTGGCGCTGACGTGTTCTCAAGGTTCCTCTGTCACGTCAAGCTGTGTGTTCCTGTTCGCCCGTGTTGGGTTCTGACGGGTCCTTCCCGGGTCCTTTTGCTCTCCCCTGGGTCCTAGTGCTCTCTCCCTAGGTTCCTGGGGCTGGTTGTCGTGGAGCTCGCGGCCCCCGCCGTCACGGCGTCTCTTCGGGTCCGCGTGCGGTGCGTTGCGTGTGCGTGCGTGCGTATGATTGCCGTGCGTGTGCGTTCACAGAGCAGTGGCGGTGGTGGCGGTGGACTTGACCCGGGAGGACAGAACCTGCCGGAACCTCCTCTTCAGCTCCTGCATGTTGGGGGACTTGGGCCGGGCCAGGTGGAGGCCACCGCCTCCCCGCCGCTTCTCTCCGTTCCCGCCACCCAGCGCTCTGCTGACCTGCGTGGGGGTGGGGATGGGGGGACAGGGAAAGGGATATTAAAGGTGTATTCATTCTCAAGAACGCTTGCTAACGTCAAACTCAAATCAAAACAATTAAACACCTCTCCCTTTGATGCCATCAGAAGCTCTGCTCCCTCACACACACACACACACATTGGAAACGCATTGCGAAGACTAAGATATTGTTTTTTGTGTGGTGCACTCTGCACCACCTAGTTAACAGATACAGCTAACTAAACGTCACTTTGTTGCAGTCATTTACCTCCTGACACAGGTGGAGGAAGGCAGCATGCACTCCTTCGTGATTCTCCCGGGCCGACGCCTCAAAGTACGTGCCCCCTGTAACCGCAGCAACCATGGTTCGGCACACAGCGTACGTGTAGGGTAGACACACAGAGGGGAACACGGTTAGCTAATGCGCAACGCTATTGTTGCTACTAGCTAAGACATGCTACTCTAAATACATGACAAGACCCGCTAGTCTTGTTACATGTTTAAACAAGTGTTGTTACATGTTTAAACAAGCTAGTCTTATTACATGTTGAAACAAGCTAGTCTTGTTACATGTTTAAACAAGTGTTGTTACATGTTTAAACAAGCTAGTCTTATTACATGTTTAAACAAGAGTCTTGTTACATGTTGAAACAAGCTAGTCTTGTTATATGTTTAAACAAGAGTGTTGTTACATGTTTAAACAAGTGTTGTTACAATTTTAAACAAGCTAGTCTTGTTACATGTTTAAACAAGTGTTGTTACATGTTTAAACAAGCTAGTCTTGTTACATGTTTTAACAAGCTAGTGTTGTTACATGTTTAAACAAGAGTCTTGTTACATGTTTAAACAAGAGTCTTGTTACATGTTTAAACAAGCTAGTGTTGATACATGTTTATACAAGCTAGTCTTGTTACATGTTTAAACAAGCTAGTCTTATTACATGTTTAAACAAGTGTTGTTACATGTTTAAACAAGAGTCTTATTACATGTTTAAACAAGTCTTGTAGTAAGTAAACAATAAGTAAACAGTTTGTTGTTGTAGTTTTAGTTTTTTACACTACAACAGCAAACGGTTTACCACAGAAGAAGTCGTCGCACCTAGCGTGGCCGCAAGCGTCTCGCCCTCGTCTGACTGCACCTGCCGCGCACGCAGCAGGTCGCTCTTGTTCCCCACCTGCAGGCGACACAGGTCACCATTAGCAACAGTCTCCTATGGAACTACAACACAGCTATCATATTATGCAGACACACACACGGTCACATGCGGACGCGCGCACACACACACGGACGCACACACACGCTCACATGCGGACGCGCACACACACACACACACACACGGACGCACACACACACGCTCACATGCGGACGCGCGCACACACACACATAGACAGACACACACATTAACACACACACACACACACACACACACACACACACACACACTGACCAGTATGACGGGGATGTTTCCAGAGGGGTGGATGCGTCTGATGTGCTGGTACAGAGGCTGGACGGTGCGGAAGCTGCTGGGGTCCGTAATGGAGAACACCAACACATAGCCATCTGCCCAGTAGATAGACCTGGCCCAGACGGATATTATGGTATATAGAATGTAATAGAATAGATTATGATTAAATAGAATATTATGGTTAGTAGAATATAATATAATAGATTATGATTAAATAGAATATTATGGTTAGTAGAATATAATTGAATAGATTATGATTAAATAGATTATGGTATATAGAATAGAACAGAATCTAATATATTATGATTAAATATAATAGTATGAAATATATAATATAACAATAGAATATTATTAAATATTACAGAATATTACAGAATAGAATATGATTAAATGGAATATCATAGAATATAGATTATCATAGAAAATGCTGTTGTTGTCAGGACAAATAATACATTATAATTATGAGAAACGTGGCAATCGTTAGAAATTAAATATGATGGGATTATACACAAGCAGAAAGAATAAGGTGATCTGACCTGTTAATTTGCTCCTGACAATACAGACCCTCTGCATCATCCTGAGAGAGAGAGAGAGAGAGAGAGAGAGAGAGAGAGAGAGAGAGAGAGATTAAGACTAATTTCCTAATATCATTATGTGACTTAAAGGTAAAGTCAGCTATTGCAAACTAAATGTAAACTAATACTCTTTTAATCAACTTCACCAAATATCTCCATGGCACACAGCTCTGGCTCCGTATATAGGAACATAAAGTGGCGAACTACACTCATATCAACAAAGCCGTAGCACTACACTGTGCTTCACAATTAATTTATATGTGTGAGCCACCGCCGCGGAGGACCGCGGAGTGATACTGTTTTGATTTGAGCTAGAATTTAGCAAGAATGACTATTGTTAACCCTTTCCCAGGGTATTCCCATACGTAGGCTGCACATGCACAAAGACATCCAGAGCCTGCCACTCTCTGCTCTGGGCAATAGTACCAGGGTATTCCCATATGTAGGCTGCACATGCATAAAGACATCCAGAGCCTGCCACTCTCTGCTCTGGGCAATAGGAAGGGCAAAGGTCTGCTATAGTAAACATCACAACCCTCTTCCTCTCCCATTAGACACATTCCTCAGACTACTGTCAGATAAAACCCTCCTTGGGATGCTGGTATCCACCTCCAAGCTGTACATGCATTCACTCCTGATCGTATGGAAGGTTGAGACAGTGAAGGGGTGGGGGAGAAGGGAGGGAATGACACAAAATACATTTATCAATGTTTAAGGTGCAAGATATGTGAAGAATTGAAGCTCAGTAAAAGGTTTCATGCATTCACTTAGGGTCATAAAGGTTTGATGCATTCACTCAGGGTAATAAATGTTTAATGCATTCACTCAGGGTCATACAGTAAAGGATAGATGCATTCATTCCCTCAGGGTCATACAGTAACGGTTTCATGCATTCTCTCAGGGTCATACAGAAGGTTTGTGAGTTCACACCACGTATTTACCAACATAGATTATAGTCTGGGAACCCTGTTTGCATTAGCGTTCATGTATGGGCCAATCAGCCCATACATGAGCCAGCCCAGTGGGCGTGGCTACGTGCAATGAAGTCAAGTGAAACTGGGTACACACGATCCTACCAATTTACAAATCGTAAGAGACTACATACCTAACGACCGATAAAAATACGTGAACGTTATGTGTGCGGAGGGCAACGATTTGGCCAAAACATCCCTATTGGCTATCGGCTTTCCCACGTGACAATCAACTTTCAGCATACTTGCAAATCCCCCCCACACACTACAGGATTTTGGATGGTAAATATTGTAGTACGTTTAATATTTGTGATGTTGGATCGGTGAGGCTGCGATCATTGATAACCACTCTTTGACATAATCAATCGGTAGAACCATCAACAAATCGGGCCTGTGCTGACCGGCATCGGATAGGGAAAATCGGGCATAGAATCGGGCTAATTATCCTGTAGTGTGTGCTTGTTTCACAGTGGTGGTAGAGCTAGATGAAGCGATACAAGCAGCTGCACAAGACAGACTGGTTAAAGGCTGTCCAGCAGTTTTAGACTGAACTGGAGGTCTACGCCCAGTAGGGGGCAGCGACTGTAATCCATCACCAAGGGAGTGTCCCCAGACCTGTTGACCAAGTGCATTGTGGGTCTGTTAACTGCAGGTCTATGTGACATCACACACACTTAACACTGTGTGTGTGTGTGCGTGTGTGTGTGTGTGTTGAAGAAGCCACAGTCATGGAAAAGACAGAGGTGAAAAAATAAGAAAGACAAAGAAAGAAAGAAAGAAAGAAAGAAAGAAGATAAATAAAGAAATCCATCCCTGTCGGCCTTCCTCTGCGGGTGCCATGGTTACCTGCATGGCGACGCAGGGTGTATCCTGCAGCTGCAGGGAGACGTCCTCCACGTCCAGAGAGACCTTCCTGGAGTACAGGGCTCCTGGAAGAGGAGGGGGGGAAGGGGGGTTGAGTCTGTGTTGAGATGCCGACCAATGGACTGACCAACGAGCACCCTCGCGAAGGAAGGACGGAAGGAAATACAATTATGAACTAATGAATGTTTGAATGAAGAACAGGAAGAAAGCAAATGAAGGAATTATGGAAAAAATGAATTATGGAGGGAAAACATAATGAATTTTTGAATTAATGAAAAGGAAATGAATAAATGAAGGAAGAAAAGGATATTAATAAAATAAAATGAATCAAAGGAAGGAAGGAGAGACAATAATGAACTAAGAATTAAGGGAAGGAAAATTTTAATGATGAATGAATAAATTAATCCATGAAGTGGAATGAACGGATGATAAATGAATTACTATCGATCTAGGCCTGTACCGAACTGGCAGACAGACAGGCAGACATTATACAGATGAACGGGAACTAACCAGTGTTGGCTTCATAATCTCCGATAAACCTCTTGGTCAGAAACCTGACAATAAGAGCTGAAATGAAACAGGATATTAAAATCAGGAGAACAGGAAATGTATAGTGGGAATTCTAAAAAACGACTTGATTTGATTAAACCTGCAACCTGAAAAAACGGTTACTATAATCGCAGGTCATACATATCATATAGGGTAGTCTAGCTATGTTGTTTCACAACTCTTGGGGTGTGAAAGACCTGCTACGCTTATCATTTGCCAATTGTCTAAAATCATTAGAAATGTATTTTGTCGCCCCCTGTCGGTTAACACTTAAACATCCACCGCCGCGTTTCAAGACAGTCGCAAACATTGTTTAGCCACTTGAATGGGTCAAACTAAAACCAATAAAACAACATACGATGTAATTAATAAGATGCAGATTCTGTATTATGGCTTGAGACATTGTAGATTTCTTGAACGTAGTATGTTGTGATCTGATATCCATGGCTATTACTTTTTAGGTAATTGTTTGTTAGGTAATCAGTTATGTCTGTCACAGCTCTCTTTCCAGTCAACTCTGTATCGTAGCCTAACCTATAACCTATGCCTACCAGTTTTCCCGACGTTGCTGGCTCCAAGAACTACGATCTTTACGGTTTTGTTGGGCACGCAGTCTAGAAGAGGATACTCCGGGATTGGAACTAGCAGAAAGTTGCCAGAACCGCTACTAGTCATTATTCTGGGTGGGTCGGCAGTAAGCCGCATTTAGCTTCTGGTGTCCGCTCCTTTTTTTCTCTGCCGCGGGAATATTATGGTCCTTAGAGGGTTATCTGGAATAACCTTGCAAATCCCAACACCCCGGGTTGCGCAAGGCGAGAATCAAACGTGTCTTCGGTTAATCGAAAGAAGACGAAATGGTAGCCTCAAATTGTTCACGAACATAATCCGTTGTAGTTCAGAGTTCAATTCCACCTACCGCAAATATACGTGGAACTTTACTCGGATGTTTCATGCAGTCGATACATACACCACGATAAGAAAGTAACATTCACGTCCCATCAGTTATGAGTGTTGGCATCTGGTCTGTACGGCGATGTTTGAATAGTCATGATCAGTCAGTTATAATTAGTGGCATCCCGGATCACGTCTCTTCCAGACAAACGCGGCGACGGAGACACTGTGCAAGACTCATAGACGTAGAAAATATGGGGCAAAGGACGGAGGTGGAGAGAGCAGAGAGAGCAGAGAGAGAGAGAGAGAGAGAGAGAGAGAGAGAGAGAGAAACTTGGGGGCGTGAATCAAGAGAGCAGAGCCCCAATAGTCCGATGAGAAGCGTCGATCGGCTATGGTATAGTAGTTACAGATCAAAGGCCTATCGTTAATTTGGAGCTATGATGAGTCATGTGATGCCGTTCTATAATCGCCTAAAACGGTTTAAAAAATATATATAGTCCCTAAAATATATAGTTTATTGCCAAACAATTTAAAAAACAATGATTTCAGGGGTTGGAAAGATATAGAGCTTTGTGCCAGACTTAAATGCTGTCAAACGCGCGCACGTACGTGCACACACACTAAAGCACACACAGACACCAAATCACAATCGCAAACAAGATCAGACTATTGTCCTAGGACAATAGTAGGACCTGCAATGGGTTGGCCTACGTGAACTATATATAGCCTACATTTCCTGACATCTTTATGGTGATTCTGAATATTTAACAGATCCTATAAGTGTTGGATGCCATTATATGTGGTCTCATTAGTGACACGAGGGTTGTGTGGATGTTGTGCGAGGATGACGTTTACCTGATCTTCTTATGGTCGCTCGCAAATAATTGCGTTTGTTTATAATCTCCTCAGCCTCCTCGCTGGGATACATTGTAGCTAGTCGGTCGTACAGTCCAGTTCGGGTGTACTCGATTCAACCGACAGCGTGTCCAGGATGACCACGACAAGCCATCGAATTCAGTCAAGAACTCGAGAAGGTGCAGACACCGCCCCTCGTTGCGGTACGGTACGGTGATACGAGTCAAGCGGTCGGCGGCTCTGAGCGTGTGCGTCAACGACACTCCCTCATCCAGCACATTATCCCGGCTGGACGGTCAGAAGGCTCGCCGCGACTCTGCAGCCGCTTGCGGCTGGGACAATTTCAAAACTGGGGTTTGGTCCACTATGGCGGCTTACGGATGGAAATACTGATGACAGTCCGAAAGATCGCCTCGATTTGTACGATGGTATGAAGTCCTTGTTTAATTTCTAACCCCGCTCGTTTCCTGCGCTGCCCTGGCGAATTCGCTAGGACGCTAAGCTAGGTGACCCGGTGTCGTGTCGAAATTGGTCCCCGACGGAAATGAACGATATTATTATTTAATGTCAATAAATAAATATAAATAATATTATGTAACTACTGTAATCCCCCCTGTAGACAATTCATGCGCGATTGTTACAGCAAAAATAAACTGCAGAGGGGAGATAGATACGTACATTTATCCGTTTATAACACGAACTAATGGAATGATTTCAAACCAGAGAATGGTACGGTACCGTACGGTACAGCACCAAATGAGGACGAGGCATAGCCTACACGTACATTGCAGCAATAATAATAATAATGCAATTTGTTTATGTTAACTGACTGCTTTGCTAACAGTCCGAACAGCAGGCAAATATAAAATTGTGGTGGGGAAACAATCCCGGCACGACACTGTCTTCGAGGCTACGTGCTAATGCTAACCTCGGGATTTCCAGAAAGTTGCCTGGTGTGTCATGTTAACGTCAGCTAGCTGTGTCCCGTATTCCGTCACAGGATGGGGCGACCTGCTAGAGGTTATGTGTGGAACAACACATAACATGCGTCTGTATTGTTTATGTAACGAGACATCCCCGGGCTGGAACGGGCAGCTAGTTAACTAGCCCAGCCGGCTAGAAACAGTGTTCTGTCTCCTGTGTCAGGTGAAAGACAGGTGTGCGTGTTTCTTTGATGTAAGCCCTTTATGGATGACACCCCGCTTTCTACAGCTGCTGTGTAGGTATACCGGCTGAGTAACAGTTACACGTTTTGTTGATGAAGAAGATCCTGTTGTCTTAACGAATGATTCTAGTAATTTATTGTCAGTATCAGTGTAAAGAGCTTTTTGTGATCCATTTGACAAAACTGCTAAACCCAGTTAGTTACCCAGACATTGTGTTGCAAAGCATCGTGTTTCCATTTGTTGTTAAGGTTGTTAGGGTTACAACTAGGCCTGAGATTGTCCTGTTTTAATGGAGAAGCTCCGAGACCTCCAAGCTTATGGGTTAAAGGTTATAGGTTATAGGTTTGCAGATGCAATATCAGTTAATTGAGTTGTCAGCTGAGTGACAGTTAATTGGTTAAAAATATAAAATCACATTTAGGACGCTTTGGCAGGTCTACTTGCAGAGGCAAGAGTTGGTCCAAGCATCTCTTAATAGTAATGCTCGTTGTTTATTTTGTTCTGTAACTAAGTTACTCTGGCAGGCAACAGAGCTAAGCGCTTTAAGAGAGGAGATTAACTTGGTGCTGGCTGTAACTTGTCCCAATGCCCACCACTGCACCTTTTAAACCTTTTAACAGACCAGAGAGATCTCTTCCGCAGTCTTTTTAATCTAATAGATGTTGCCCTGTAGTCGGCATCTCTAGAAGTGTGTGTGTGTTTGTTTGTTTGTTTGTTTGTTTGTTTGTTTGTAAGTACGTAAAGGGCATTAAGCGCCTATTTAGCTGGAAGAGAGGTTCTGCCTCACGCTTTGTGTTGAGAAGCCCTCATACATACTGTGGCACAGTATCACCACTTTGACAGACACATTTTATATCCTTGGGGTCGGTCGCATATAACCAGGAACTTATGTAAATATAAAATGAACCATAGATGGAGACTGTTGAATAACAGTTAAAAAAACACAGTGACCAAATACATTACAGGCAGCAATATAAGATTTGACTACCATTTTAAATCGCTTAGAAAATGTAACGATTAATGAGACCTAAACCGTACAGAAGGAAAAACTCATAATAGTCACTGACTGTGCGAGTGAGCATGGAAACATGATATCTGACCCCACACACTCGCACAAACACACACACACAGAGTCCGTGGAAGGATAGAGGAGTTCTGTAATCACATAGCAACAGACCATGTGACCTGGTGGAGATGTAACCTGTCAATCATTACTATAATGGTTAATGTAAACTGTAATAATCATAATTTTCATTTGTGATTTTCAACAGCGTAGTTGAAATACTGTGTCAGACTGAAATGTGGATGCTGGAATTGTCTGTGTGCATGCGTGTGTGTTCATGTCTGTGTGTGTTCATGTCTGTGTGCATGCGTGTGTTCATGTCTGTGTGTGTGTATTGCTGCAAAATAAAGTCAAAGGTCAGGATGGTCTCACAAGGCTAGTGTTGTTTACGTGGTGTCTCTCTGTCTTGTAGGGCGCCAATGCCTCTGCCTTGGAAAAGGAGATTGGACCAGAACAGTTTCCCGTTAATGAACACTACTTCGGGTTGGTCAACGTAAGTGTCAGTCAAAACGTCCCTGGTGTCTCGCTTCAAACCAAAAACCCCTGTTGTTGTAATGCTGGTTTCATCCACAAGGAGTGCCGGAGGTATTAACCCATGCCAGTGTGTACTTTAAGTCATACAGTAACAAGCTGTCAACGTTTAGTGACGATGAACCAGACGTTCAGTCCGGTGCCCTTTTTTTTGTTGAACGTGAACGTAAATGAAATGTTAGACCGCCCTGAACGTAGCCTTTTATGTTCGTCTCTCTCTGTCCAGTTTGGAAACACCTGCTACTGTAACTCAGTGTTGCAGGCACTGTACTTCTGTCGGCCGTTCAGGGAGAAGGTTCTGGCGTACAAGGTAGGTCCCTCTCCTGTCTTAGTCCACAGCTTATTAGTAATGGTAGGCTCGACCCTCGTCTTGTATGCTAACCTAGCCATGAAGTGTAGCCAAGGATATTGGAGTAATGACAAGATGAAGCACTGTAATGCATTTCAGTGAAAGCAGAAATGGAATTTTTTTATTTTTTTTTTTGGTTTCTTAAGTGAGCGTGTCACCAAAGGTATTTTTGCTGTGGAGGCTGACTTGACAAGACCAGACGTGTCTGTTAAGACACATCAGTCTGGGGAGCCGTCCATTGCATGTGATTGGCCAAACCTGTGAACCAGCAGTCTGTTGTTATCCACTCTTGCAGTAGAAAAGTTGTGAGAAGAGTGAAAGCATATTTTCCATTGAGAAGAGCACTTGCTCTTCTCAATGTCTCTGGTACTTCTCCCATAGAGTTCTACTGAGGACTCTCAAAGTGGTCTGTCTCCTGTATATAATGTCTCTGGTACTTCTCCCATAGAGTTCTATTGAGGACTCTCTAAGTGGTCTGTCCTCCTCTATATAATGTCTCTGGTACTTCTCCCATAGAGTTCTATTGAGGACTCTCTAAGTGGTATATCTCCTGTATATAATGTCTCTGGTACTTCTCCCATAGAGTTCTACTGAGGACTCTCAAAGTGGTCTGTCTCCTGTATATAATGTCTCTGGTACTTCTCCCATAGAGTTCTATTGAGGACTCTCTAAGTGGTCTG